>PVKH010022632.1:0-14049 GCA_004027955.1 Chaetophractus vellerosus
CGTCACCTTGCTGTGCCAACTCTCCGCACAGGCCAGCACTCCTTGTGGGCCAGAACTCCTGCGCAGGCCAGCATGCCCCATGTGGGCCAGCTTGCTTTCACCAGGAGGTCCTGGGAATTGAACCCTGGACCTCCTACATGGTAGACAGGAGCCCAATCACTTGAGCCACATCAGCTTCCCCATAATATATAAATAACTCCCACAAATCTGAATAAAAATGAGCAAACGACATGAACAAAAAGTTCTTAGACAAAATGCTGCAAATATCTATTGAGCACTTTATAATATGCTCAGCTTCACTTGTGAACAGAGAACTGCAAATAAAATAACAGTGAGATATCATTTTTTTATCCTCAAACTTAAAAAAATATTAACTAGTGATTTCAAGGGTATGGATAAATGGGTACCCTACAATATTATTGGTATCTATCAAAATTTTAAAAGTCATTACCTTTTGATCCAGCAATTCCACCTCTTGTGGATATACACTTTAGGATAGTCATTGCAGCCTTGTTTGTAATAGCACCTCCTTCCCAACACAACCTAAATGTCTATCCATAGGAAAATTAATTAGGGAAAACACATACAAGGGAAAACGACCCAACCATTAGAATGAATGAGGTTGGTTGTAAGGACTGATAAGGAAAATTCTCAAGAGGCAGTAGTAAGTGAAAAAAGCAGTTCACAGAACAATATGCATAGTAAGAACATGTTTATTTTTTAAATCTGTCTTTTTATCTAAATACTAACTGTTAAAGGTGATGAACTATGGAGATGAGATTGGGGTGTGAGGGTAAGGGGGAACTTTTAGTTTTTATTCTCTAGATTTCTGCTTTGCTTAAATTTTTAAAAAGTACAATCACATGTCCGTGCGTTATATTGTCATTTGGAAGAAAACCAAAGAGGAAAAAAATAATTTCTTCCCTCAAAAATCTGAGGCAACAAGCTGCTATCGCAAAATTAGACCTGAATTTAAGAAGCTGTTAACGAGGACAAGCATGTCCATTCAGATTTGGTAGAAGAGGTGACCAAAGGACAGCATGAGCACACTGGTCTTCATGTATCATTTTCCATTTCTCCCAATGACTATATTCTACGGGGTCAATGTAACTGAATATGTGATGGGAGGCCAAACTCTTGTCAAAATTTAACGTGAAGAAAAGATTTAGGTATTACTCGTTCAGTCCCTCCAGGCACAGACCTCTTTGACTTTTGGGTTGAAGTCATCCTGTCAAACCCTAATTGATCACAAGATTCATAATAACCAGAATTATCACCATTCCCTGCTCCCTGCCCTTTATTATTTGTCCATTATTATTTGTTTTTTATTTTTTAGTGGGAGGAGAACACATAACCTGAAAACAAATTAACATTAGGAATGTTTTCTTTAAAGTCCACAATGCCATGGTCTGGTTTGAAGTCTAAAACAAATGAATCCACATTTTTGACATTTATACAACCAAAGAGGTTATTTAATTTTAGAAACCCACCCACAAGATAAGATCCCTTCCAATGCTATCCTTGACCTGTGAAGAATGGAGCTGGCCTTAGAAAGAGCATATTTTGAAGTCACCTGTGTTTCTATATTAGGGGTTTCCCAATCAAACTCAGCATAGGACCTGGGATAACTGTCTTTAACTCTCAAATGTGCAGTGCCTCACTGATAAAATGACAAAAGTAAAATCTAATAAAGCATTTGTGTGAAGCCCCTAGAACAATGTCCAGTAGATGTTGATAGCTCAATAAACATTCATTTCTTTCCCTTTTTAACGATTCTAAAAGATTTTCAGTCTCCAGGTCAGGAATAAGGCGGTTTTAGATTAATGTGTGGCCACCAGAATATCTAGTTAAACAAAACCAACTCTTCTTAAATATTCTAGTGAAGACATTAATGTGTGCCCATTTTCTCATATGTCTACAATCCAACCTTTCCGCTTTTTATGGATATTTGATCCTGGACCAATTATTTATCTTCACATAATTAAAACTGTAATTCACTCGTTGTGGAAGTTATATTTTTATTTGAAACTTTAATGTCACATATCTATTAACCTGTTTCCTCTAATTTTAGTGTAAGATTTCACATTTTCAGAATATGTCCTATCTGAAATAATCATGTAGGAGAATGTTCCGTGATTGTTTTCCTTTCAGGTTAGATTTATCTAGAAAAGATAGGAATGTTTTACAGAAACACTTCCCCCCATCACTTTCTTTTGCTTTTCACTGTACTGCCCAAAATGTTGAGAATCACAACTAGTGGCTTTGTTCCTTAAGCTCAGATAGCTCCAAGAAAGACAACCCTGAGTCCTTGGAGAGTGTCGAAGTTCTTACCAAGCCCAGCAACTGTCATTTATCTGGGTCCCCATGTCCTCACTGTGAAAGGGCAGCATTTGATCAAACATTGTCTAAGGTGCTTTTCAAGCTCTAAAATTCTATGATTGGGCATCCCATAACATGCAGAACTGTGTGGGAGAGAGCGTAGACTACAATGTGAACTATGGTCCATGCTTAGTGGCAATGTCCCAGGATGCGTTTATCAATTGTAAAATTGTAATGAATGTGCCACACTAATGAAGGACGTTGTTTATGTGGGAGGGTGTGGGAGGTGTGGGGAGGGAGGCATATGGGAATCCCTATATTTTTTGTGTAACAGTTATGTAATCAAAGTATTTTTTAAAAAATAAAAAAAAAGAGAAAAAAATTCTATGATTGGGAGGTGGATGTGGCTCAAGTGATTGGGCTCCCGCCTACCACATGAGAGGTCCAGGTTCGGTTTCTGGTGCCTCCTGAAGAAGACAAGCAAGACAGCAAGCTGATGTTACTGGCTGGGGCGGCGAGCTGATGCAACAAGATGATGCAACAAGAGACACAAGGAGGAAAACATAATGAGAGACATGGCAAAACAGGGATCAGAGGTGGCTCAAGCCTCCCACATGGGAAGTCCCAGGTTTTGTTCTGGTGCCTCCAAAAAAAGAAGAGCAGCACACAATAAACAGACACAGCAAATGCAAACAAGGAGGAGGTGGGGAGAAATAAAAAAAAAAAAATTAAAAAAAAAATTCTGTGGCTCAGTGGGAAAAAACAAACCAACCAAGCAAGCTAACCATACATTTCCTGTACATTAAATTCTCAGAGCCTAGAGGTCAGCTTATCAAAGAGGGGGAAGAGTCAAACTGTTCATCAAGAGAAGTGATACACACAAAACAAATATCAGCTCAGGAACAGCACTTTTCTGCCGCTATTTAAATATAGCCTAAAAACAATATAAAAAGTGTTTAAAACTCGAATGCACAAAGTTAGCACATGGACTATCTATTCCCAAGAAAGGAAGGTATTTCTCCATAATTACAAAGTATAATCATATACCTTCTCTCTTATTGAGGTTATAGCAAAACTAGAAAATTACATATTTGTAAAATGTGAAAATGCTAAACGATGTAATTACCTGCATTTCCAACACTTTAAAAAATTTAAATTATATGCAATTTGATAGAATTTCTAGCCTCAACACTATATTTCAAGGTGAGAGAAAATGAACTTGTTATAAGTGAATTGATATAAATCTTGGCATTTTAGTCTTAGTTTGATACTAGATAAACACAGAATTCAAAAGGTATTTGTATTTAGGTAATTCCAGGAACCAAGCTGACAACTCCCATGGCCCAAGGGCTTTCATTCCTCAGGAGCAGCCAACTGGATTATCTATTCAAAACAAGACCTACTATTGTAAAATCCCTGAGAGTCTGGAAAACCAGGTGGACCTTTCTACTGCTGAGCCCATAGGTGGGTCTGAAAGGCCTCCTTCTCCTGGTCAACACAGAGGCTCCTGGCCCTGGTTTTTGCTTACCAAGCACTTCACAGCCTCCCAAGTCTCTTACTTCTTTGCTGCCCCCACAGACAAACACATACCACCATTTTCCATGATCACAGAGTTTAAGGAAAGTTCTTAAAGAGTTCCTGGTTCAGATTGTGACGAAGACACACATAGAACCATCTTTCCCCAGCCTCCTCCCCAACTTATTTAGCAGAGTTTGAGGAAAAAGTTCCAGAATGATAGAAGTTAAATAGTGCTCCTCGAGGTCCCCTTCTCAAAATTTGCATTTCTGAGAGGATTCCAGGGGTACTGACTCAAATTCATCTTTCACTTCCATACTGGAAGCAACCAGAACTGCAGGGTAAAACGTTAAAAATGCCTGTGAAAATCAGGAATAGCTTGCAGATGCTGTATCATTTTGGACTATGAAATCTAAAGACTACCGTCCAAACTGTTTTAGATGCTAGCACGGATATGTGTTTAAAAGACCCTCCAAAACGTCGGTTTTGGTTAAGTTGGAGAGAGATATGGCATTATTTTAACCTAGTGAAAACAGAAGGGGTATTGCCCTAGTTTCAAAGATAAAAGTTCAAGGACTAAATTTGCCGCTTGCTTCAGGACTTCACAGCATAATCGACCTGTCGACATCTTAGGTAAGAAAAACACAGCAACTGGTGTATAAAATTACTGAGTTAATGCGGTACTGGCTTCCAATATGAGGAATCCATGACTGTGAGGGGTAAGTTCATTACGGTAGATCGTGTTTCCACGGTAGTTCTGTGGACTCCTTAGGAACCTAGCATTTGGTTTTTTTGAATGCAGGGCAGGGTCCATAAATAGAATGTAGCTGATTTAAATAGTTCTTCCAAAGTTCTAAAATCAACTTTACCTTAATTCTATATATAGCTGCGGACAATTTAATCAGTCAATACCCTTTTCCTAAGGCAGCAGCCATTGCAACAGTTCTTTTCACTTGACACAAATTACAAGGGGAATCAAGAAATATTAAAATAAAACAACAAAAAACACCACATAAATGCCAAAGGACTGGATTTAAGTTTACTAGGGTGGGACTGTGAAGGTTTGACAACTCTGTAAAGGAAGTTAGAAATTGTGGCCTTGACAGCGGACACAGAAGAACCAGAAAAGTTGGGGTTCTGGCAGAGGATCACTGGTACATTTTATCTCTGATTGGTGGAACAGCTCAGACTTTTCTTTATGGCGTCACCTGGTACTCGCCTGTAGAAAGGATCCGTCCCCGTGACGTCACGCTTCACTGACCAATGAAAGACCTCCGTTTGCGGGCCCCGAGGAGGGTTGTGGGCCCTTTTTTGTGAATGAAACTCCTCGGAACAGCCCTCCTGGGGACCCCAGGAGCCGCGGTCCGCTGTGCTCCAGAAACTCCGCAGCAGCGTCCGCGGCCGCCGTGGGCGCGCGCGGTTACCCCCGGCAGCCCCATTCGCCGGCGGCACTTTTGTTGCCTCGGCCCGCGCCAGCGGGCTGCCGGGACCTGGGGGCGGGCTGGGGGCGCCGGCGGCGGCAGGAGGCGCTGTAGGGAGTGCTGCGGCGCGGGTCCCGCGGCGGCTGCCGGAGGGAGCGGGGCAGGCGCCGTGGGCCGGGCCCCTCCTCCGGCTCCTGCGCGGCCGCCTTCCCGCGGGCTCCGCCGGCGCTCGCCGTCCCCGCAGCGCCTGCCGCCGTGAGTGCCCGTGCGCGGGGCTGGCGGGGGCCTCGGCGGGCGGGCGCGCGGAGCCATGGTCGTGGCCCCCTGACGGGCCGCGGCCGCCTCCATGAAGCGGAAGAGCGAGCGGCGGCCGAGCTGGGCCGCCGCGCCCCCCTGCTCGCGGCGCTCCTCGTCGACCTCGCCGGGCGTGAAGAAGAGCCGCAGCTCCACGTCGCAGGACCTGCACCGCCTGGACCAACAGGACGACCTGTACCTGGACATCACCGGTGAGCCCGCGAGCGCGTGGCGGAGCACCCCGCGCTGGGGTCCTAGCCCACCCACCCAGGCTGCCGAGCACCCTCTCCCGGGCCCGACTGACACGCCTCCAGCCCCCTTCCCCATAAAAGCCCCAGCCGGCCACACCCCCTTCAGCATCCAGGCTTCCTGGGAGACCCCCACCCCAAGTTTCCATCTGCGTTTGTTAGGAGCTCTAACTTCACCCGCTTTGTCCCCTCCTCCCCATGCAAGATGAGCTGAGGGTCACCTTTCTAAATTGCTGGCGTCAGCTCGGCGCCTCGAATGTGTTCCTCCCCTCTGGTTTTTCCTAAGTTCTTGTAGCCACCGCCTGCCGGGGTTGGGAGCACGGATGGCTCTCATGTAAGTTTGAGCCCCTGAAATTAGCTCTGGAGGATTCCCCGAGCGCGCCGAACATGCCTGGCACGGGTGCTGCCCTGTTTGTTTGGCGTTTGCCAAACCGCTCGGCTGCTGGTTAGGAAATCGAGCCAGTCCCGCAGGACGCAGCGTTTCCCGAATCAAGCACGGAAGCCAAATCTAACCTTTCCCTGGCCCTAGTTTCGTTCTCCCCCTCCCCAGGTGCACACACTAGCACACCCTAGACCTCCTAGAGATAATCCCCCCTCCGGTGCATCAACAAGGAATGTGTCACGTTGTGGCATTTGAGCCAGTCAGCATGCTGAGTGACCAGAGTTGTCATTTTTGAAAAATCTTACCCTGTCAGAGCAGGTAGAAAAGCAGCCCTTTGATAGCAGTTTTATTAGTGCGGATTCTACAATCCTTGAAGACTAATAAATCCGAGCTGGCAGTTGTTAGGTTTGCCAGAATTGACTCTGAAGCGTGTGAAGGCATTAAATGCGATGATGTTTTGTGAAAACGCTTTGTAAATAGTGTAGCTGTCAGCGTTTTGGGGGAATTCGCAGTATGTGTGCAAAGCAAGGCATGTGGGGTTTTTATGAACTGTTTCTGACTCTTAACCTTTGATAAACCAGGTAAACTGGGGTGGTCAGAACATTAATTTATAAAGTGTTTGGGCAAAGGAATTTAGTAGAAATTATATTCTAGGTTGATGGACGGTCTGGAAACTAAGGTCTGTTTTAAAACACAGCTGAGAATAGAATGAAAGGTGTCTCAGCTTTTGGTGGACTGAGGGGAAGGAAGAAGGGGTGGCCTAAGTCACCTGTCTGGGGGTGTCGCTGCAGGAGGTGAAGCCAGCTTGCTGAGGTTCAGAGAAATCAGGTCCTATTGACGGTGTGCACTGCGGAGACATGGCCCCGCCAAGCGGTATGGGAGATCTACACGTTCCTTCTGCCCTTTGTTATGTTCTCTTAAAAGGAAGTTTAATAGCATTTAATGACATTTTGGAGCAAGATATGTACACATGGTACAGAACTCTTAATTCTAAAGGTACACAGAAGTATAGAGTGAAAAGTTGGTTTCACAGCCACCTGGTGTCCTTCCCCAGAGGCAACCACTGTTGCCAGTTTCCTGTGCATACATAATATGTATTCTTTACCATACCCACCCACAGTAGCATTACAACGTGTTGTTTTCTTTTCTAAGTATTTCTTAGTAGAATGATTATTCTGTATTTGTACATGCAAAATGCCTCATTTGATTTTAATTACTGCTCAGTATTCCATCCTTTAAATGTATTATAATTTAGATGGCTCCCTATCGATGAACATTTAGGTTGTTTTCCATCAAAAAGGAAATTTTTGACAGCAAAGTCAATAGAGTAAATCTCCCACTGCTTCCAAGGAGATAAAAGGTGGCAATGTGCCTGGCCTTCAGAAGTCAGTGACCGGGAATTGACTTCAGAAAAATATCACCAAACAGAATACTGAGGAAAAAGTTGTTGCATTATGTAAAATCAAACTGCTGTTATTTAGATTACAAGCCAAGGTAATGGAAGAGTCTCTTCTCCCTGTAAGATAGCTCCAGCGTAGTAAGGGTAATAAATCCACTTTCCCTGGGATTTCTCCAGGTGTCCATCAAGCGATAGTCTTGGTTTCCTGGAAAAATGACTAAATCAGACTGCTTCAGTGTGATATATAAGATAAAATAATTTTGGATCCAGGTTTCAGATGATTTTTTTTTTTTTTTTTTTTTTGAGGTACTGGGGCTGGGGATTGAACCTGGATATGGTATGTGGGAAGTCAGCGCTTAGCCACTGAGCCACATTGGCTCCCTTGAGTTGATTTTTTCGTTTGCTTGCTTGTTGTTTGTTTTTGTTTTTAGGAGGTACAGGGAACAAACCTCAGGACCTCCCATGTGGGAAGCAGGTGCTCAACAGCTTGAGCTACATCTCCCTCAGATTACTATTTTTTAAAAATATATTTCAATAAAATTTAAAAATATATATCATTCATACATGAACATATATAAGCCATACGTGTATAGTAAAAGTTGTGAACTTACACAACAAACATGCATATAACATCATACAGGGGTCCCATACTTGGATAACTTTTTATTTGGCTTAATATGACTTTTTCCTTACTTCAATTTTTTATTCATATTTAAGTTTCTAGAAATTGTGCCGTATTAGCAAATATAGCTCTCTTTTTAATGGCTACATGGTATTCATTTTATGGCTGAACTGTAATTTATTTAATGGTAATAAGTGGTATTTTGGGATTTCCCCCATCCCTGTTGCAAATGGCTGCAGTAGCATCAGTGATTGCATACTTGTGTGACTGTATCTGTAGACAGATTTCTGGCAATGAAGATGCTAAGCCAAAGTATATGAATTTAAAATATTGTAGTTCTTTCTCCATTTGAAAAAATGTATAGGAAAAACTTTACAGATACTGAAATTTTATATAATTTCTCTGTGGAGATGGGAGGAGAGATGTAGTCCATGCTTTGAAGTTGTGTCTAATTTTGCCTGCCACAATTTCTAAAATATTCCAAATTGTGATAGTTTCTCCTTGCTTTGTTGTCACCTGATTTTTATTTTTAAATAACTTTAAACATTGACAACTTATACAAAATTTTAAAATATGTAAGGCAAGTGTTTCATTCTGAAATGCAAGTCAAGGAAGTATTTTGCAGATACTTTTTTTGCCTATTCATATGCCCCTAAGATCACCTGATAAAGGTTTAGGACTTGGCTATGTTGTGAAGATTCCTTTTATTTCTTTAATTGAGATAAAATTCACGGACCATAAATCTCACACTTTGAAGTGTAAAATTCCATGGACTTTAGTATATTCGTTTACAAGATTATGCAACCATTACTGCTAATTCCAGAACATTTTCATCATCCCTAAAAGAAACCCTGTACCTATTAGCAGTCACTCCCCATTCCGCCTTTCACCCAGGCCCTGGCAACCACTTATCTGTTTTCTGTTCTGGACATTTCATATAAATGGAATAATATATTAATACTATGTGGTCTTTTGTCTGGCTGCTTTCACATAGCCTAATGTTTTCAAGGTTCATCTGTGTTGTAACATGAATCATGACTTCATTCTTTTTATGGCTGAATAATATTCCACTGTATGGACATACCACCTTTTATTTATCCATTGTTAGTTTATGGGCATTTGGGTTTCCACTTTTCTGCTATTATGAATAATGCTGTTATGAACACTCAAGTATAAGTTTTTGCATGGACATGTTTTCAGTTCCTTTGGGTATATATACCTAGGAATGGAATTGCTGGGTCACACGGTTCCTCGATGTTTAACATTTTGAGAAACCAACACTTCCAAAATGGCTGCATCACAAGCATATCCACCAGCAATATATGAGGGTTCCAGTTTCTCTACATTCTTGCCAACACTTGTTATTGGACTGTGAAGATTCTTTTACAGTGGAGTTGGTTTATAAGAATTTATGCACACTGTCACTTCTAATGTATTTTTAAGGTACATTGAATTTTTTTTTACTTGAGATTTTGATTGCAACCTATTTATCTGTGAATTGAATTCCCATAGATCTCAGGATATGTCATGTGTTTGCATTTAACATAGGCTTTTTGAGGTCTATTTTTGTCTATTTTATGTGGTCACTGTTTAGTGTTTAGCCAGTTGCACCTCTTCACTGGGCATCTATTCTAGTGTGTACCCTTAGTAGAAACAGTCTGATAGAAATTTTATTCTTACCCTGACCCTCTCAAGCCTCTTATCTAGCCAGTCATCCAGCTCCTACCATGTGCAATGGCATGGATTTTTTACTTGAGCTGTATTCCTTGTATAGTTTCAGTGTACCAGAACAGGCATAAATTGTGTAAATTATATACATTAATACTAAAGATATACTGAGTAAAGATATGCTCAGAATGAGTTGGTATCCAGCCAAGGAAGTTGGGGAAAAGGGGGAACAGGGAGAGTTTTAAATTGTATTTGGAACTAGATAACTCTCAAGATAAGGAAAAACACCAAACAAGAAAAATTAGACACACTGAAGAATTTGATTTTCCTATGAACCACCTTGAGGCCAGAGGTCTGAATCTTTTTCTATACTCCAAGCCCTTAGAGCCCTCCATAAATGTTTTTTGAATGAATGAAAAAAATCCTTTGTTGTGTAGGGAAAGAGGGATGAGCAAATCCCAAAGTGCCTATTATTAACACCAGGGAAAAAAAAGTAAAGACTCTCAAAATACTGTATCTGTTTGATAATTTATAGGATTTGATAGTTGGTACAGAAATTTAATTTATTTCACTTTTTAATTTTTAAAATTTCTGATTAGTAAAGAAAATTTGTAATAACTATTAGCTAAAAGATTTTTGGTGGTTTGCCATAAAATTATTTACCTTGATTTTTTAAAAAAAGTTTTCCATTTTCTGCCACGATATTCAAACTTTTGAGGAAAGTCTATATTACAACAGTAAATAATTTTATTGGAAAAGCTCAAGTCAAGGTCAGGATTGTCATTTGAAAGCACTCATTAATGGTGGTGTATTAAATATTCATCAACTAAGATAAAGCAGATATAGTGCCCCATCCTTTCTTTTTAGGATCTTTAAAATTCACACCAGATGTTACCAGACAAGGAAAATTAATGAATAAATTTTCATTAATTGAAAAAGTATTGAATGCTTACTGTTTATAAAATAGTCATGCATAGTCATTGTTTGCAGTAATTTATTTTTTCTTGATGGAAAAGGAATGCTGTTATGTAGAGTGCTGAATCAAGGGGGGAATAAATTCATTTTTCTTGAAGAGTTTTCATATTGCATTTCAGTAATTGAAGTTCATCAACGTATGTGGTGTTCATTTTTCTTCTTGCTTTCTATAGTTACTCTTAAATTTATGTGTCTTGTGAATTTATTTTCTTGATTTATGTGCTTGTTTAGATTCCCAATATCTTTATGTCTGATGTGTCAGTGTCAGTTACCTGCTTTAAATCTAATTCAACTATTCTAGCACCATATACAGGCAAAATATTAACCCAATTTCAATGCTACTGCTTAAATAGACAAGAAAGAATGGGCATGGAGATGAAGAGTAAGTAGAATAATTGGGTTGCAGAGATAGTACTAAATAAAGCAAGGCAGTTGCCATTGCCAGTCAGTGCAAATTGTAACTGTTCTGGTCCTTTGAATGGGAATGAAGTGCCTCAATTCCCTGTTGGGAGGGAAAATTGAAATGAAACTACATTGTGGAATTTTAGAATGGAAGGAGGGCATTGGCACCTACAGACCACATTTCTTGGAAATTTCCAGTATAGTCTCAGGCAGGTGGGGTGGGTTGGGGGGATTGCTGAATTGATAGGATAGGTGCTTTGTTTTTGAAAGAATTTCTAGAGACCAACTAGAAACAACCCACCTCTCCACTTTTCCCAGAGGAAGCCAAGGACCAGAGATAAGTGGTTTGGCCAAATTGATGCAGTTTGTTTTTGGCAAAGCTATGCTAAAGCCCAACCTCTTCTTTGTGATAAAGCTGAGTTGCGTATAGATTATTTATTAAACTTCTACTAGTTAGTCCTGTGCTGCTTAGGCCAGCAGATGATACCATAAAAGGTATTCAGTAAGTAATATTTGTACAGTTGAATTAGATGAATAATTACTGAGTGAATTTGGAAAAATGAGCAAACCAAATATGTAATTCAGGTCTTCCAGAACTCATGCTGTTTTCCAAATTGGCCATCATTACAGCCCAAATTTTCCAGATGCTTCATTCATTCAACACATGTGTAATGAATACCTAGCCTTTTTGGTTTTGTTTTGTTTTTAGCACTAAAAATAGAGCACAGCTGGTGACAAAGAAGTCCCTGCTTTTAAGGAGTTTATGTTTTCTTTGTTGATTGAGAAATAAAACATGGAGGGTCTGAGGGAGAACTAGTGTATAGAGGGAACATGTCCTGGTTGAAATCTATGGGGAAGAAAAACTTTGATCATAGAGTTTTTGAAGAGACATAATTCTACGAGGCTGACTAATCTAATGGTTAGGCCTGAGGATGCAGGGGAAAGCTAGTCTCTGCCCACACTTGGGATTGAGCATGGGCAGATTACTATTAACCTTTTAGAACCTCAATTCCCTCATCTGTTTAAAAATAACCTACAGAGTTGTTGTGAGGATGAAGTGAGGGGGATGCATGTGAAGTGCTTGGCTTGGTGCCTCGTTGACTGTCAGGGCTTATAAATGTTCTAGTGATAAATGTTTGACAGCAGTAGGGTAGGCCGGGAATGCAAAGGGCACACTGAGACATTCATCATTGTTGGGAGAATTTCAAGCTAAGAAGCAAAAATTTCCTCCATACGTATACTTGCACAAAAGGTTTAGTGAATCAGCACAGTGAAAAATGCAATGTGTTCCTCACTGTGCTTCTAAGAATGATCTTCAGAGCATAAATGCTTCAGATGAGGTTGGCTCAGTATTATTAGTGAGGGCAGAGGAGGAGGTGTCACGCGTGTTGATAATCTTTGGGGCCTTGGGAAAATGTTATGGTTTCTCTTTAAATATTCTGTATAAGAGGAAGAATAAGCTGAAGCTATTGCCTCATTTTTTAGGTTATTGGCATGTATTTTTATTTTACTGAAGAATTTATGTTACCTACTATTAAATCGCGGCTGAGCTAACTGGGGCGGGAAAGGGGGGGCTCTTATTAAACATGCTTTTAAGTTGAAGATTATAGAAAATAAAACAAATATTTTAAATTCTTTACTGTCGGAACATGTATTTTCAGTGTGGTTAATTTAAAACATGACTGTGCCTGAGTTGGCAGATGGGCATTTTGGATTTTTATAAAGCAAATTGCCCTTCAAAGGGCCTTTCCATACTTAATATATAGCACAGACACAAGTTATTTGGAAGGGGTGGGAGTTGGGCATAAGTAAGAACTTACATTATAAGAACATAAATAAGAACTTATATATTTTTTATATTTATACTGGGAAAATGAATTTCAGTTGCCAGTATTTTGTTTTCCTTCACATCCTAGCTACAGAAGTTTTAACTAAGTCAGTCCTTTAAGGTCCTTCACATTAGAATTACTTTTATAATTATCTATAAATTAACATGAAAAAACATGGATATGGACTGGTTTATCTGAACATTTCAAAGCCCTTCCTCACTTAGGACAGCACCTTATGAGGTAAGTAGGCACAGGGATGATTTTGGAGACAGAAAAACTAGCTCGGTGGGAGCTAACCAATCTTCAGATATTGTTTCCATTGTTCTTTGGTTTTTAGTTTCACCGTTAGTCATTTAATTTCTTCATTCTATAAGAAGCACTGACTACCATATTAGGCTGAGGTTACTTTAAAAAGACATTTTCTAATATAAAATTGATTTTAACTTTAATTCAAGGATATTTAAATAATGTTCGTCTCATCTGGATTCTCTAGTTTATATGAAAGTTTTACGCCCTTTTCTCTCTCTCTTTTTTCTATAGCTTTTCATGGATACTGCTCCAACAAAGGTATTCAGATCATTGACTCTACTTGCAGTTCTTTCTGATGATTTTAAACTGTAGAATTTAATCTGTTAGCTGTGATTCTTGATTCTGGGTTCCGTCCTTTCCTGTTTGCTTGTCTTAAACTTGCTCTTAGGTGGTAGTTTTTTTTTTTTTTTTTAATAACTGTAAAGTATTTTTGGTATGTTTATGATTTAGTCTAATTTGTCTATATATGAAAAGTTTTGTTGGTTTCTGTGTGTAGATAATGTTGAAAGTAGTTTCTGTGATGTGATAATTATGAATACCAAGTTTTGGGTGGAGGATATTTTTGGTAATATTAAACTTTTTCTTTTTAATTGAATCTTTTATACGTTCTTGCTGAAAGGATTCTTACAAGTTGTTATGCAGCTATTTTAACAGTTAGTCTTGATT
>PVKH010022633.1:0-14050 GCA_004027955.1 Chaetophractus vellerosus
TGCTAGGCTTTGGATATAAATAAAAATATGACACCATTCTGGTTCTCTTCAAGAGACTAGTAAAGAATGACAGGCAAACAGATGTTTATAATAGTGTGCCTGTGGTGTGCAGAGGGCTTATGGTCACGTAATTAATTTTAAGGCCAAGGAGTGGCTGGAAAAATGGTGGTGGTGATGGGGCACTCACAAAAGGCTTCCCTGAAGAAGGATCAGAAGACAAAGGGGCAGGTGTGGGGAGAGGGGTAGAGGTCAAGGCATCTTAGGAAGTAGCAGGTCTTAAGACTGGAGGTGCAGAGCAGAGTGGTGCTTAGGGGGAATCTTCCAGTAGTTGCATATGGCTGGAGTTTCCACTATGGCACTTCAACTAGGACTGGGTTTTACCCATTTTGTGTGTATTTTATTTTTCTGTGGTATAATTTTTATTTTATTTCCCCACCCTTGAAGTATAATCAGAGTTTTTTACTCTTGCTTAACTTGCATAAGCAACAAATATTGTTTACTACAATGAATGCAGGTAATACATCCAGGAATAATATAAATAAACTTTCCCTAAGCTAGAAATAAACATATGAAATGAGTTATTTAAAAAGGGTAAGAGTATTTATATATTGCATTAGCTTAAATAACCGAAAAGGAAAGCTGATACAATTGAGGCAATAAAAGACTGGTAGGTCTATCAGTTTTCTTCAGGAAATGTTTTCATACAATAACCAAAGCCTTTTTAAATGATATAAATAAAAGCATTCATTAGCATGTGCTCATGAAGAATGAAAAAGGAAAACCTCAAACTAGTTTCCATTTCCCTTAAGAATTGATCTTGAAATGAATTCTTTGCATCTTGGTACTGCTTTATTGACAAATAAATTAAGGTATTTATTTTGTTTTCCAATATTTCCACATATACATCTTTATTAAGAACCCACAGCTTTTGTTAATTAAATTACTTCCCTGTGGTTTTAAATTGAAAGCAACCTCAAAATAAGAACATATATTCTTAAATTCAATTACTGGCTCTTGAGACTTATGTGGAAAGTTATGGCTATGAAAAAGCAAAGATAAGCCGCAAGCATCTATAAATTTTGTTCATAGCATCAAGATAGATAGATTATACAAAGGTCTGCTTCTTTAGATACAATTAATAAAAGAGAAGCACTGATTTTCACTTTCAGGGTAGCCAGCTCTGTATTTCCCTCAATGTCTCCTGACATTCTTTTGAATTTGTTGAGTTCATTATATTCTACTAACTTAGCATCTAAGATCCCAAGTTTTAGCTTCCAAAATCCATGATGGTGATCAATTAAATAGATAAGGCATTTCACTCTTTCTTGCCATACATTTTTTAAGTCTAAGTATAGTATTAATATATCTAGAATTCTGTAGTAAGAACTTGATATAAAATAGTCTTGGGTATGAATGTAAATTTATATGTCAGAACTTATTTCAGAAGGTATTTCCTGATTTTTAGTTCTAATATGATCATTATAGATATATAACAAAATTCTGAAATGAAAAGTGTATTGCTAAAGAATTCTCAGTTTGAAACTCCAGTTAATTTTTTAAAAACAGTAAATAAAAATATAAATTAATTAAAATTACATATAAGTTTAAATGAAATAGTGCCTGGATTTTGCATATCCTACAATTTTTTTTGAAAACCATATAGAAAATTAACTGGATTTGTCAGTAATTTACTTAGCTCCTTGGGATAAGACCAGAGCTTTTGATACTCATCCAGAGTTTGAAAGACCTCTATGCACCTTACAGTCCATCTAAATTGTTTCACTGTTCAGCTGGGAAAAGGGACCTGAAGGGACCGTTTGTCAAATAGGTTGATATTTTGTAGGCCAACAGAAGAGTTGGAGTCAGAATCCTGACTATTACATTCAGCTCAGTGAGATAAAATTTTTGCCCTTATGCATGTAAGAAATTTCAAAGGGCCAAGGTAATATTAGGATTTTATGGACCTAATGTAATTAGTTTCATTCTATGGACCTGACTTTTGTAAGTTCTTATTTTGTCTTTGGGAACTCTTAAGCGTTCTTGTTTTCTTCCTTTCACTAAGCACACATTTATCTCTCCACCATCTCTCCTGCCTCCTTTCATTTCCTTGGCCTCAGAAATTCACCTTTTTGAGGCTATTTATAATAATATAAAGGTCATTCTATGGCTGAGGGCTCCTCCCTCCTTTGTTGGCCAAGTTCTATTCACAATTCCCTAGAGGAGGGGCAAGGCTCCTTCCCTCTTCATTAAGAATGACCAAGGGAAAAAGTGACCCCTGGAACATGTCTGGACCATCTTTGTGGAACAGATATACTCAAATTGAGATCAAATTGATGTGATAGCTTGTTGTGGCTGGACTTCCAGATCTTACAGGAAAATCAGTGTGGTGTTCACAGCCATCAGTTTCTGGGATCAAGGAAAACATCTGCAAAAGTTCATTAACATTTTCAGATCTTGCAGGCACCATTTATTATACCAACACAAGTTAACACATTTCTCCTGGGTCCAACTGCATATTAAGCAACTCAGGAAAATGCTGTTCCTCTTACATTTCCTCTTTATTTCTTCTGAGTTCTATTTTCTTTGGTAAATGTTATCAAATTGTGACTTTATTTGATAGAGGAATTCAGAGGCTCAGTAGGTTACTGATCCAAGACAGTCTTTAAATACAAATATTCTTCCAGACTACAACAAAGTACATGGGGTTGTATATCTAATAAATATATATATCTAACACTATTCCATTGGTCAAAAATAAACCCTGTGCCTTCAAACAAAAGTCTCCTACTTGTCCTTTAGAGAATAATTTCCTATCACAGCAGGGTCTGGTTCTGTGCATCTTTTCTAAATTTGATTTGATGAGCTCAGAGAAAGTATACTCCCTTCCCCTCCAAATCTATTCATATGGCTGTTCTCTACCCTCAACCTCCTATCAGGAAACAATGAGTCACTAAATAAAATAATAGTGAGGTTTCTGGGGAGTGCAGGGGAGAACACCATTCAGTTTTTCTACACTGACAACAAGAGGTTTGTTCCAGGGACAATACAGGTTTGCACCAGTATTGACAGCTGCCTGACAATTGTTGGCAACCCCAAATTCTCCAATTCAGCTTATGTTGGCAAATAAAATGCCCATCCAGTGATGTCTGACAAAAGAGTGCCCAAGACTGCTCTGCAAATTTCCTGGAAGGAAGCATCTTTCTTCGCACTCTAATCCGGGTTATTTAATAGCATTCACAAACAGCATGAACTCCTCTGGTGATTCTAGCAGGCTCCACAGTTAAGCTCTAATTCCTGTGTGCCTTGTCTGACATTTAACTAGCAGTTGCCCTTTCATCCAACCTCTCTGGATACAGAAGTCACAAGATCTTAAAAAAAAAAACAAACCATAAAAACAAAACAAACATTCCTAAGGGATGGACAGAAGGAAGGGAGCACCATTTCCTGATAATGGTATAATTCCAAAATTAGTCTTAAAAACAAAGGAGGGAGGAGACCTTGACATCATTGAATTCCCACAGCTGGTGTAGCTAGAAAATACTGGACGCTAAACAAAAACTTCAGAATGGATCTTCTTAATCTTTGCTATTACAAAATAAATAGATTTCCAGACCTCTCACAAAGGAAGGTTCTAAATATGAAATTTGAAAATGATGGGAAGAAAAAGAAGAGAAATTTTGTACTTTCTTGACAAGATAAAGCTGATTTTTGGTGAATGGCTGCCTTTTCCAAGTCTATAAGGTCTAACTAAAGAATATAGGAGCCAGTGAGAGTTTTGTTGTCTTTTGTCCAAAAAGCTTTCCCATCTTCTTTTCTCTGATAATATTCTCTGGCCCTTGAGCTGTAGCTCATGACCCAGGTGTGATCAATGATAATAACCATTGTATTGGCCACAGTGATTAATCCAGGAGTAAAAATGTGATACAACTGGGTTAATCAAATTCCTTCTCTGTAATTTCTACATATACTTGGTGAGAACGAAGCTCTGTTCCCTGGAATTGGGTATAAGTTAAGATTCTTTGGTTGCAATTGTGATAAGCCAACTCTGATTAACTTAAACAAACAATCAAAAGTATTGTAAGGAGATAAGATAGCTCTCAGTATTGAAGGAAAAACTTAACCACCAGATCTCAGGAAGGAAACTCAATGATATAAGTACCAAGTACCGGAAATAAATAGAGAATTTTCTTAGAGGCCAGGACCCAATCACCAGAATGAATCAGCTTTCGTCTTTTTCTGCCTTCCCTCACTCAGCTCAGCTGAAGATTCAAATTCCTGGTAAAAAGTATGATTGGCTCAGCTAGTCACAAGCCTTCCTCTGGGCCAAAGCAGGAAAGGGACTCCTTGATTGACAGTCCCACAGGACTGCATAGAACGGGGAAGGGGTAGTTCCCCCAAAGAAAATCATGCTTCCGTTACCAAAACAAGAGGGGAGAAATGGTGCTGAGCATGCAGAAACAACAGGTGTTCACTATAGGCTGTTAAGAAAGGACAGCCAGAGACCCTTTCCCAAGCTCTGCCTACAGTAGCTCAGAGTGGTGCCAACACGCCAAAGGAGCCAAGGGAGTCTTCCAGAAACCCCTTGGCTCAGCCTCTTTGTCAGCCTCTGGAGCTAATAAATTCCTTTGCTCCTTCAACCAGTTTCGTTTTGGTTTCTGTCACTTGGAACCAACAAAGTCCTGATCAATGTATAGGTTTTACATGTGTGCTTTTTAGGCCCAGAGGTCTTTGAAATGTCCTTTTAAAAATTAGAACCAACCTAAAGTTTTACATATTGAATTAGGTCACAGCCCCCAGCTAGAAGTAATAGTTTTGGGGAGTCTTGTCTGCAATTAATCTCTAAGCTTTGCAGGAATGCCTGGGGGAGATGCTTATCCTTGAGGGAACTTCTGAAATCAGTGAGGAAATTTTGGCTTAAGGCCTCAGGGATTCTATTTCTGAAAAAGACTTTCAGCCAATGAAGGAAAGAGACAACCTGATAGGCAATCGCTGGATGAGACCTAGAAATTATAAAGATAAATATAATCTATTTCTGCCAGGCAAATAGTAAAATGCCTTTGGAACATGTTATATTTAGGAAGATCTTAAAGTGATCACTTCTACACTTCTTCTTTATTGCTAATTGCTCGTGTTTATTGGTCGAAATGTAAAAGATTCCACCTTGGCATAGCTTGTGCATCTTCAGTTTTAGTAGCAGTGCTTTAAAAGAAAACTCTTTGGCAAATGCCAGGTTAGTGTTTCCTACAGAAGAAGAAAAGAAATCTCTACTTTTTGCTTTCCTAAATGTATGTCTTTTTCTGTCAAGGCAATACAATCCTTGGTTGTAGAAAATGCAGACTGCCTGTCTGTGTTTTTGACCAAATATCAGACTAAGCCTCATGCTTTCTGACGAAATAGGTGGGAGCAGAGCTTTTTGGCAAAGTCCCAGTGGTTGTGAAATTCCAGGGCCTTTGTTGCTTTCTTAGAAAACTCTAGGTAGATTGGTAAAATATCTGACTTTGGTGGTGATAGATGGTCGCATGGAAGACTATTGGTTAAGTCCCTAATCTGGAGACTAGTAGTCTTTCAAGGAGCTGAAATGAGAGAAAGTAGAAGAGTAGAAGGTGGTATTGTTCAAAAAACCTAGATACAAATGGACAACCATTCAGGACTGGCCTTAACGTACAAGCTCCAATGAATGTTAAACTGACCTCTCTTTAAATGCTTAGAATTGTAGCAAGTCCAGATTTAATTTAGATCCAAAGCACAAAATACATTCATAGTTGATAGAGTTGTTAGTCACTCAGATATTAGTGAGGGTTGTGTTAGTCATTGTTTATTTTTTTTAATTGAGATAAAATTCATATAACATAAATGTCACCATGTTCACCATTTTAAATTGTACAATTCAGTGGTTTTTAACATATTTACAATTTTGTGCAACTATTATCACTATTTCCAGAACATTTTCATCACCCTAAAATCACTGTTTTCTTAATACCTATTTGCAATAGGAGTTTTGATCCTGAGGAAGTTGGCGGTTGGAGAGGTAAAAAGAGTGTAGAGAAAGTTTGGGCTGGATGGATGGGAGTTGGTGTCAGGTTAAAAGGTACATTCTAAAATGTTGATTAGAGTTGGCTTTGGGGTCTTGGCAAAGAGATATATATTCTAACTTTCTTAAGAATGTAAGTCAGCAATAGTCTGTCTTGAAATTAATGGGATAAGTTGAATAGTACCTAAAGATAGTGTTGGGTCACTGAAAATCACTAAAATGTGAATTCTATTACCAGTCACCCCTCATAAGCATGACTTGCTCCATTCAGACACTGAGCCCTGGATAAGCCTGCCCCAGGACATCTCATTAATGGGAGTAAAACCCAGAGATGATGTAAGATGACTTAAGAGTAAACATGATTTTCACCGGGGCAATGTGAGCATGCTCGTGTGGGCTAGATACCTGACCTGGTACAGTTAACTTGCATATTAAAAGAAAAGATGAGAATAATTCAGGAAGGTTCATTCCCTTTAGTATGTTTGAGTAAAATCTATAAGCAGGTTCTTAATATTCTGGTCAAAGATGGGAGCTTTCATCTCATCAAGTGACTTAAATACTTCTGCACCAACAATAGGATTTAGTCAATAAAGTCTTTTGCAAAATAGCTTTGTCCTCCCAAGCCAAAAGAAGCTAAGATCCTTTTAAAATTTAACCTTAGTTTCCTGCACACTGAGATTTACCAAAATGTGGACTTAAAGCTATGAAGGTGTACAATAGGTATTTCAGTGAGTTCTGCTAGTAAATAAAGCCTTAAGCACTTTAGTTGCAGGCTGTGGAAATAAAGGAAGGAATCTGTCTTGTGATTATTTGCACAAAGTAAAATCAACAAACAACACTCAAGCTGTAAGTAAGTTTCTTGCTGTGCCAGTTTTATAATAGAGGTGTTTTTATTTTCAGCTGAACTTCCCATAGACTTAAATCATTTATTTCCTTGGAGGTAATTTAAGTACATAGCCAATGAAATAGTTTACTGTGTTTATGTTAAAAAAAAAAAGTTTCATAGCTCACAGTTTCATTTTAAATAAGTTTAAAAGTGTTCCTTATTCTGGAACATCCCAATTACAAGAACTGGCCAGCAGCATAAAATATGGACTTACTTGGAAAATAAACCAAACTAAGGAAAAATTGCATACTTGGATAAAAAACAGTTCTAATTTATTTGGAAATTTTCCTTAAACTGCTTGTTAGACCTATAGGTCTTAGTTTACTATAATAGAGAAGTATCTTTACCTTAACCCAGGACACACGTTATTTAGAAACAACATTTTCCCCCCACTTTTGCAATTTGAATTGTCACAAAAGGGCAGATCTTCAGAATAGGAGATCATGATATAATTTAATGGAGGCTGGAAGGGGACTCCTTTCCCAAAATGGTTCATACCTCATCTTTTATGGGGTCTGAAATTATACTATTGGAGAGTTATATCTTGGGTCATGAAGCTGTTTCACTCATCGAGAAGAATCTATATTTAGAGTGCAAATACCCATGGGATGGGTGACTTGTTAAGCATTACCTTATATTTCAACCTGGCTACTAACTGAGAGCTTATTGGATGTGGTTTTCTCATCATTTCTTCTTTCCAGTAATGGGATATCCCTCCCATTAAGGAAGTGTTTTTATCCCAATCCAGCCCTGTGCTTCTGCTGGAATCTGCCAGTCATAACATTCTCCTTCCCTACCCTTATTTCCCCCCACCCCATCATGCAGAGGCTGGTGCTTGACCCAAGCTTGTCCAACACTTGTTCCCCACCCCTGGCCATGGGGATTGGACCAAGTTGAGGATGGATACCTGACCCAAGCCAGGGCAGAGTTTTTTTCTTGAATTTTTTCTAACTGGAGCTGGTGGGAAAATCTTTCTTTCCTCTCCGGAGGAGAGATGATAAGGAGGCCAGTCCATAGCTGCTAATGGTCATGCTTCTAGCATCTTGGGACATCCAGCTTGAGAGAATGAAACCTCAATGAGGAGAGAAACAGAGATGAGTGACACAGAGAGTGTCTTGATGGTATCTGAGACTCTGAATCCCTCGGCCTCTAAGGCTAATGCCTGCCTTGTCTTCGTTTGTTTACATGTGCTAATAAATAAATAAATCCCTTTTCCTCCTTTAATTATAACTACTTGGGCATCTGTTATTTGCAACCAACAGAGGTCTGAGAAGAGAAAACAAACCTTCTATAAAAGGACAGGGGATAAGTAGTGCAGCGGTGGTATTTCTAGGTTCAGGAGTGTGGGTGGGTCAGCCCTGACTGTTCAGTATTTGAATGGTGGTCACTGTGCATTAAAGTTACCAGCATCTTTTCAGACATTACTTTGAAGCGATTTGAGAGGCAGGGAAAAGTGACCAAGGACTCTGAGAATGAGAACTGATATCACTCCCGGGCCACTACGGCCTGGCAATATCCTGGGCTATTCAAAATTCAAAATTAGAACCAAACTCATACTAAAAGATTTACCACGTAGTCAGGATGCTGGGAGTGTCTCACTTTCTGTAGCCACCACATGGCCTACTTCCTCCTCCTCCGTTGTTTCCACATCACTCCTCTTTTTCCAGAGTTACTTATGAGTAATAAAGGAAGCCCGAGTAAGAACAATGGCATATATTCCTGGCTTGACAAGCGTGGCACACATGAAAGAAAGACACATCCCAGGGAACCACAGTTTCGCAAGAGTCCCACCATGCATAAATAAAGTTTGGTATAGCTGCTACTTAGCAGACAAAACGTAAGAACCCAATCCTTATTGCATCAGAGCCGCTGCAGGCATCTGGTCTAGGATAAGCTGCTGCTCTGGAGGCTGCCTGCCCAGCTGCTGCTTGCACATGTCTAACCTGGGGCAAGGTAATTAACATCTCTAAGCCTCTGCTTATTCTTGTGGAATTCGTAAATGTACTTACCTCAGAGGTTATTCTGAGAGTTAAATACACTTGAAGTGCTTAGAAAATGTCTGGCACATAGTATGAAATGTTAACTCGTGTATTGCTAATGATGACAATCTGAGTTTTTGTTTTTGTTTGTTTGTTTTCTCTATGTATATAGTCTCTTAGTTGGAAGTCTTTTTTTTTTTTTTAATCAAAACCAAAGTGGCTATTAAAATTCTTCTGAACCATCCAGATTTCATCCCCAACCAGCCTTTCCTGTTGTTTCCGGCTCATTTGCTTATTGTTAAAATACTGACTTGTTTGCCTATTGCTAAAACACTAATTTCTTCCCTGGGCTGTACCTGTCTACACTTTTAGACAAGCTCCTCGCCCCAGCCTAGAACCGGACCCTCAACCTTCTCTATTTGCTGCTTTCACTGTCACCCAGCTGGGGCAATGGCACTTATCAGATCTGTGTCAGCTCCAGAGACTTTTTTTTTTTAACCAATTGCTTATTCACTCTCTGTCTCTCTTAAGGTGGAAGTGAAGGAGCCTAGAGTCAGCAGCCCTGTGCTGTCTCTTTCATGGTGAATGGAGGTTAGGCCAGGCTGGCGTCAGGCTGTGCCAGGATGCTGCCCGGCACCGCACCGAGGCCTCGCCTTTTGCTTCGTTGCCAATAAAACTGTGTACATCACCCAGGGCCAAGGGCCACGGGTAACTGTCACAATGGTAATACTGACCTCTAGGGGTTGGCTTTCCTTCACATAGAGTCTTTATCTTCTCATTGAGTTCCAGGACTGTGATGGCAGCCTCCTGCTTAGCTGTTGCCAAATCAGTTTGTAGCTTTTTCACTTTCTTTTTGTGCTTTAGTTTCTTAAAAAAATAAGAGTTTCCGTCACTAGAGACAGATGCAGCAAAGGAACAAACGGGCCTAATGATGTCTGAACAAACATGGCCTTTGAAGCCCAGATTAGGTAAAATGCCCCCTGTTTGTCTAGCTTGAGTCCTCTTTGAGGTCGGTGAAACAGTGTATGAGTTCCTTAGCTCAGAGCATTTGAATCCCGACATTGA
The DNA here is from genome assembly GCA_004027955.1 of Chaetophractus vellerosus. NCBI lineage: Eukaryota > Metazoa > Chordata > Mammalia > Cingulata > Chlamyphoridae > Chaetophractus > Chaetophractus vellerosus. The sequence goes on from PVKH010022633.1 coordinate 9,962, forward strand.
AAGCCCACTGTCTATACCACAGTATCTTTTACCCTCTCTAAGGGTTTTTATCTGGATCTGAACTCTCTGCTTATAATAGAGACAATTAGAGAAGAACTCTAGTTGCCAGGTGGCATTTTACTACTGAGGTGCTAATGCCTGAAAGTATCTGAATTTTTATTTTCCAAAATGTGAGTAGATTCAGACCCACATTAAAGAGCCAGGTTAAAGAGTCAGAGTGTTGATTTGGAGTCATTTTCCCTAGACACCTTAATGGTTGATATTCAAATAAATTCTAAAGAGGGGTAGATACTACCTTGGAAAACTTATATTTACAGATATTTATAATAGCATCTATTTAAGGAAAGAGGTCAAGGGTAAGAACGGTTTCCCAGCAATAGAGGACAGGAATGCCTTAAAAAGTCTAATTTATGAAATTCCAAGCCTTTGAAAGAACTATATTAGGAAGTTGTTACATAACCCAAGGATTCACCTTAAGACTCCATGACTGGAAAGCACTTTTTATGAATTTCAAAGTGGATTTGATTTGTCAAAATCAGATTTATCTGTAACTCTGGAGAAGCTATCTATTGTGAAAATTGGTACATTTGCATTTTTCAGTTGCTTTTGTGTAGCTGCCTTTCCATTAAGGAGTTTACCTTGCCAACTCTTTGTGGGCTGGTAATAGGAAGCCCATAAAATAAACAACTAACCTTTACCATCACACATAAATCTTGAGATAGGAAATAGTTTTTGCAACCAAGGAAGATTGTGTTCTTTTGTGGTCTCTGAAGGGAGTACACTGGGGCAGCAGTGAATCACTCCCATATTTTGAGCGTAAAGCCAGTTCTTACATATATGTCCCCTTTGTTTCAAGAAAGGTTATCTTCCAGATCAAACACAGGAAGATCAGGGTATCATTTAATGGTATAAACGTGTTGAAACGAGGAAACGCTATTCAAAGGAGAATGGCAGTCATGGAACTTTAAAGGGAATTGGGGTGGAATTTGGGGGCTCACTCAGCACATTCCAGATGAGAGGAACCCTGAGCACAAACGCCAAGTGCCTGGTCTGCTTAGAAGTTCTACTAGAGTGGTGATGTTCACACATTCATTCTGTCCTTGTGCTAATAATCGCCTCGATGTCAGGCACTGTCCTGGGCAGGATGAAACATGAAGGCTGATAAGCTCTCTGCCTCCATCCCACAAAGGCCTAATTAATACCCTTCTTCTAAGTCAGTATTCACTGAAATTTGGCATGTCACAATTTGGCATGTTCAGGAAGACTGAGCTGATCAAGAAAAATATGTGGCTGGGTATTTGCGTTATATTTCTCATAGTAAATTGTTAAGTTGGCTTCAATTTACACCTCCCTCCATTGTGAGCTGGTCAGGTCAGCTTGTGCAGGAGGACCTGGTTCATCTCAGGCCGGCAATGACAACACCTGTGAGGTCATCGGCACCCTTTCCTGATGCTGCTTCAAGACTGCTCCATGCTCAGGTTTTTACGCCTTCCTTTCACCACTTAGAACGTTAGGGACAGAAAGTGAGGGGAAGGATGCAGATGTGAAAACTGAGAAAGGGTAGAGAATGAGGGAAAGTATTGCAAGGGGGATTCAGAGGAGAATCCTAATTAAAAGTATCAAAAAAGACCTGAGCATGAAATGCACACTGTAGTGTTAGGGATTAAGTGTACTGAATGCAATTTACACTGAAATGCACAATAAAATAAGATGGATTGATGGATGGATCGAGAAATGGATAGATATGTGATAAATTAAAGACAAATTTAAAATGTTAATCATACATAGAACTTAGCTGTTTAGTAAATGGGTGGTCACTATAAAAATATTTCAACTTTTCTGCATGTTTGGAATTTTTCATAAGCTATTGGGGGGAAAAGAACTGAAGGTTCAGTTTCCTTATATTGTCCCTCCCTTAATTCTTAGTAGTTGGAATTCAAATTCTCAAATCATGTCAAAACTATCCATCTGCCACTAAGTATTACTCTAGAAACTTGTCTCAAAGTAGACATTGACTGTAAATAAACAAAACCCAAAGTCAAAGCAATTTGGTGGGATTTAATGGGTGGTCACTAGGAGGTGACATGGTATCACTAAGAAAAAGTTTTAACAAGCTACGTTTCCATTTAGGAGGGATGACATGAATGAGAGTGTAGGAACTCAGTGGACAGGCACAGTGCTTCTCTAGTTCAGCAAGAAATTTAACTCTTTTTCATTCAAATTTCCAGACCACTTTTTTGTCTTTCCCTTATGGTGATTATATGTTCTGTCTCTTATTATTGTTATAATATTTGTATAAATATAACTATCTGAGAAAGCGATTGGAGATATTCAGTTTAGAGAGGACAATATACAGGTGAGTCATGACGGTTCGCTTCAGTTATCTGAGGGACTATACGAGAGGATAGGAAGTTGAGTTAAACAGTGTTGATCTAGACATATCATGAGGAGCAATGGTTAGAAGACATGGGAAGGCAGATTTTGGCACAATATGAGAAAGCACCTTCCAGTAATCAGAGCTGCATCCATAACAAGATAGGGTGGCTCCTGGCAAAGATTTCTCTGCTCTGGGAATAGTCAAGCAGAGACTGGATGAAACGCCTTTGGGCGGGCCCTTGGAGCCTGGGTCAAGAGGTAATTGGAGGTCTGGCCTACCCCCAACATTGCTTCCTCTTGCCTTCCTCTGGCTTCCTTTCGCCCCCAAGGGGCACAGCATCTGCATGAATGGACACTTCTGCCCTCATAACCTCTAAGGTAGAAACAGTTGTCAGGGATATTTTAAAGAGAATTTTGGTACTTGTGAAAAATTGGATTAGATGGATGAAATGGCCTCTGGGTCCCTTAGAATTCAAGGATATCTTGACTCAAAACATCCAAAATGTATTATTTAACTATAAGTAAAGGGGAGGGGAAATAACTTTAAATTAAGAATTAAAAAATGGACCTAGATGAGTTGCTTAAGGTTTCTGTTGGGGCCTTTTGTTCACTCAGATAAATTTTAAAATAGTTTAATGTCTTTCTCTTTTTTTCTTTTCTCCACACAGAACTCTGTATGCCATCAATTCATAGCTTTAACCAAGCCCTTTGGGCATTTCAAAGAGACCAATTTGCCAACATGCTTTTTTATTAGTCATAGACATGAAATGATTTCAACAACGATAATATTTTCCTTTGCTTTTTTGGCATTCACTAGCCAGGCAACCAAAGTGTTGTACTTAAATCTAATGGAGTCTGTTATGGTCTCCTTAGTAACTTATGAACTCTCTTTTGTGATTACTGAAAGGATAGGAAGGCTTTATAGCTTGGAGATAAATTCCTATTATACCTGCACTTTTCCTACTTCTCCTACAGGGTAAAATGAGGGAGGAAATCATGTATTTGTGTAATGTTTTGAAAAGGAAATATCTATCCACATCACATTGCTGAATAGCCTACATTATACAAAGTCAATGGACATTAGAAATAATTAGGGAGCTATTTATAGAAGAGTTTCAACATGAAAGTGCCAACACTGTTGAAAATTTCTGGGTATTTCCACAAACTTTGAATCATGGCCTTGGATTATACTGCCTAGGAGAAATTGGGCCAGGCACATGACATCTCCAAGCCTTAGATCCCATTTCACAGAATTGTTGTGGGGATCAAATGGCATTCGTGTAAATGATAGCACCCAGCACTGCACTTGGGATATAGTAGACATGTACTCTGTTTTTGTTATTAAAACAAAACATATCAGGGAAATCCTTAACCCTCCAATAAAACTCTAAAGTATCTTTTCTAAAGAGGTCTTTGTCACACCTTACAGAAAATACAATTTGTACCTAATTAAAAGCCAGACTTTTCTTTTTCTTCTTCTCTTTTAGTTTAAAATTAAGTTTTCTCCATGATTACATTGATCTCCTCCTCGCCTCGTATGGTTAGACAAAACTTAACTTAATGTCTTGAAAACAGACATACAAATAATAATCCAGTCCTGCCAGAACTGGCTAGATGCCCAGGCAAAGTAGGTTACTGCCTCTGTGGAGTGGTGTGAGGGGCGCTCTAAAGCCCCACCAGTTGCTCCCCATTGCACTTCTTTCTTGGGCTTGC
>PVKH010022634.1:0-14051 GCA_004027955.1 Chaetophractus vellerosus
ATCTCCCCTTTCCCCCCGCTGCGGCAACGCGCCAAGACTGGTCACTGCGCAGGCGCAGCTTTCCCCGCTTGTGGGCGGCTTCTGCTTCCATTCACGGCAGGCTTTCAGTTCGTGGGTGGCTGGCTGTGCTCCATTCACGGGCTACCTGCCCTGCCCATGGCGGCTTTTGCCCTGTCCGTGGCGGTTTTTTGCCCTGCCCACGGCGGCTCTGGCCCGCTCATGGCGGTTTGCCATTCTCAAGGCGGTCTGCCCGCTAGGAGAGGTCCCCAGGAACCGAACCCGGGGCCTCCCATGTGGTATACCGGTGCCCTATCCACTGGGCTATCGAGCCGGCCCCGAGACGGGCAGTTTTTGCAACCCTTTTAAAATAGGGCCACCGTGAACAGGTTCTGCCCCATTTTTCCTAGCAGGCACCTTAGCTGCTTTCCTTGCCATCTTCTTTTGATGAATAGTCTTTCTTTATGATTCTCTTCTCTCAAAATCAATAGACCTTAATATTCTTAAAAAAAAAAAACTGCATGTGTTTTAACTTAGGGCATTTATAATGGAATTTTAAATACTCTTGTAAAATAAGGGAAATTTGGGGAATTTTTAATTCTCAACAAGAATATCTAGAGAGCTCTGCTGGGAATTCTGCTTACCTATTCTGATTTACCTTTCCTGGTAATTTCCTTTTGCTGGAATAGCAGTAGTTAAGTGAAAAGAGCCCTCTTTACTCTGTATGAGAAAGGTGTGAGGCAATATTTGATGCCCTTAATGAGCCTAAAAGAAAATGAGCTGGAATGATGTACTTTTAAATGCTTTGAAAAGAAGTGCTTCATGCCATTTCCACCTCCTTCGTTTTAATTGTGCTGTTAATATTTGCAGGGCCTTTTGTCAGAAGTCCTTCCTCAGTGCTAGTGAGTTTTATTTGTATCATTCCTCAGAGCTTTGATGTTTACAAGGCCCAGGTTTGAGTATAAATGAACACATCCATGGATTGCCTATCACTTCAAATCTGCCATTAAAAATAAAAACAAAGACTGAACCTTAGTATTCATTAAAATAATTTCAAACTGACAAGGTGATACTGAATATTTTTCATTTGTAGACCAAAGTATGTGACTAATTTGGGTAATATGGGCAAATTTAATGTAAAGAGCTGGGGCCATGAGAGGCTGAGTGCCAGCCTTAGCACCATGCTGGATATATGAATCCACTGTTTGTTTTCTTTTTTTTAAATCAACTTCTTGAACCTTTTCTCTTAGGATTTATACCTAATTCTTTAATCTATTGCTAGACTAGACTTTCTGCAAAAGCTCATGGCTGATTGAGCTGTTTGGATGCCATGCCTCTGACTTCATACTGAGATCCATGGTGTCTGTCACAGAAACCTCAGGCCCAAAGCAGGGCCCAAAGCTGGATATCTCCTACCCCCGTGCAATTCTGTGTACCTGTGTGTTACTAACTGTGCATGCCATTCTCTCTGTAATTAAGAACAGACATTCTTAATTAACTCCTTCTCGTCAATGTCATTGCATCCTTGGCATCCTTCACAGGGTCTGACAACCAGAATAGGTTCTGCAGAGGTTTCTTGAACTGAACAAAGCAACAACCAAGAGCCCTAAAATCAGGAGTTAAGGGTTGTATCACAGGCCTCTTTCCTGGTATCTTATTATCTTCAACAGCCTTAGGGCTTGCAATTCTGTAGCTCTGAATTTAAATCAAGTTCCTTAAAAGATTCTGTTTGGTCTTCAAGCCTGTTGTGAATGGATTCACCAACTTCCTTTCATCATTCTTTGTCAGTCGCTGAATGAACTAAATTTAAATATGCCCCCCCACCCCATTATTGGATAATTTTAATTTTCTGACTCCAGAGCTCTTTGTTTTGCCTCTAATAAAACAATGGCTGCCTCTTTCTGTAGTAGTTTGTTGTTTATGTATTTGTTTGTTTGTTTTTTTCCCCAGATTGTAAAATCCTCTGTCTGGCTTTTAATTCCTTACACCATCTTGCTCAATAAATGTTGAATTTAATCCAATTATATATTAACTAGTGTAAGCAAAGTAGTAGGTATTTACACAGTAAGTATATACATGTTAGCATTTAAGCCTTAAAACAACTTGATAATGTAGAATGGGGAGATATCTCACTATTATTGAAATAGCAGAAAATTGGAATTCACCAAGTTTGTCTTATGTGAGAATTAAACCTCAGCCTCCCCTGTTCCTTATGTCCTTATAATAGCCAGCAAAACAAGGGCAAAGAGGAATATGTGGAAAGAAAGACTTGTATTTCAATATGGCAAGACGATTTGTTAGCTAATGCAGTGACTTCATTTCTGTTTTGAAATGGCTAAGTGATAAGATGGTAGTGACTCATTTATGAGTTCTGTCAGTTTTGTTTCTTGGTAGTAGTGTTATCAGAAAGTTTTAGTCCTTGAGCAATTTGTTGTTATATTCATTTGCTACTTTTAAGGACAATGGCTGGACCAGACTGGAGATTCTTGTAATAAAACCAATGTCAGAGAGATGCAGGGAACTTTAAGAAAACAAGAGCTGGTCCTTTGGTATAGACTGCCTCATGGCATTTAGCCCTAAGTTTTCCTAGAAATTAGGGAAAGATAACAGGTAATTTTTGGGAGGTGTACAGGGCTAGGATTAGGGATAGGAAAGTTGACAACTAAAGGAAAGCATCCATCCTTCCCTTCTCATTCTTTTCGTTTTTAAAAATATTCTTATGTCTTGAATAATACATTACATTTTCAAAAGGAGGGTTCATTTCTATGCTAGAAGATGGAACCATATTTTAGAAGAAAAAGTGTGAAGAGCAAAACAACGAACTTACTCATTTGAGAAGCCATGTAATTCTTCTTTGGCTTCTGTGGCAAATGACTAACTTCTTTGCTCATACAGTATTTTTCATCTAGTGGCTTAGTGTTAAAGACTACCCCCCACCCACCAATGGCTCCCTCCTCTGTTTGCTTGTTTTTGTTTTTGTTTTCGCTTGTCTGCTTGTTGTTTTTGCTTGATGTCTGCTCCTTGTTCATTTGTCTTCTTTAGGAAGCACTGGGAACCCTACCAGGACCTCCCATGTGGGAAGTGGGTGCTCAACTGCTTTAGCCATATCTGCTCCCCAAAGACATTTTTAAATACTACTATTTGTCAAAGCATATATACTTTATATGCATTACCTCTTCTAATCTTTAAACCAACCCTTTAAAGTAGTTGTCACCCCTGTTCATGGGTCAGGTCAGTGTGATAAGTCAGAGAGGCTTTAAGTAATTTGCTCAAGCTCATGATAGACAGTGGTGGAACCAGTATTCAAACCATGCCTGCCTTGCCCTACTGACTGTTCTTCCCAGTCTATTTACTGTCTGACAGGATGCCTTTGGGAAGAAGAGGAAGTTACAGGTTGGAGAGACAGTTTCCCTCATCATTTCACACAAGCCAGAGGAATATACCACCTGATTCCAACTTCTGTATGAAAATTACACTTTGATAGAACATGACTTTGCAGTAGTATTTTAAAGAACAATAAATTTTACTCATGAAGGGAAGTAAAACTAGAAACAAAAATGGGCTGAAAATGGGAAGAACTGGGTTCCAGTCCCTGTTGTTCCATCACCTGCCTGCTGCTACCTGGGCTGGACAATTTGCTGCTGGACTTTGGTTTCTTTATTTGTAAAAAACATGATCTTTACTAAATTCCTAGGGACCTTTCAGTACTCAGTTCTGTAATGACTAACATTTCCAAATGTCCCACTGTGTAAATTCAAATCTTGTTGAATTTAGACAGTACCTGAAATGCTTCCTTATGTTTACTTGTTTGTATCCCCAAAATTAGACCATCAGTCCTTTAAGGATAGAAAATGAATCTTACTAGTCTTTGCATAGCACCTTTCCTGTAAATAGCATCCTTAGAAATATGAATGTATATGGGATAACAATATGTTGTAGGGGATTTCTACTTAGTGGCTTTTTGGTAGTTTATTAGTAACCTGCATTTTACTATCATATCTTTCCTTGGTTATGTGCTTATTGTCTTTTAACCCGTTAAGTCATGGTTTCTCAAAATGGGGTCTCTGGACCAGCGGTGGCCACATCACCTGGGAACTTGTTAGATGCTAATTCTTGTGACCCACTCCAGACCTCTTGATTTGGAAATTCTGGGAAGTAAAGTCCAATATGTTTTAACAAGTCATCTGGATGATTCTGATGGACACTCAAGTTTGAGAAAAACGGCATCAGTTTAATTTTCTTTTAGGGTAGGACCTGTGTTTTATTATCTTGTGTTCTTCTTAGTTCCTGTGGGATTAACCAGTGTTGAATTGAATTTAAAAATAACAACATAACAACAAAAGGATGTCAAGGCTCCCCAAAGTGCCTACATAGTCTCTTACCTTGTCTGGGAGTCCTGTTACCATGAATAACTGGAGATTCATTCTTAGGCCTATTTAACCTATTCTTTAGGCTGTTTGTTCTGATAATTACTTTGATCATAATCATCTGCTTACCTAAATAGCTGAGGTCTTTTCCTTATGGCTACTTCTGACAACAAGAATTTCTCTTTTTTGGCTCCTTAGAAAGACTTGAGGGTCATTTTGTAGGGTATATGGGACTTTATCACATTATTTCACCTTTGCTTCCATTTTCTCATTAATTTTATCTTGCTGTATTATGATCTTACCCCCTTACATTTTGAACATGATGGTATGTAATTTAAGATGGAAATGTAATCTGTTGTTACTAAAGGTTTTTGCTGAAAAATAGCCATTTGGACACACAGGTAACCATTTATAGGTAAGCATAGTAAAAACCAACAAGACCTATTTAGTCACTACCTCTTTATCTATTAGTGAACACCAAGCTTATAAAAATAACCGTTTGGGAACCAGCTGTGGCTCAATTGATAGAGCCCTGGTTTACCACATGGGAGGCCCCAGGTTTGGTTCCCGGGGCCTCCTCGAGAAGGCAGGCCGCCTTGAGAAGGCATGCCTCCGCGGGCAGGGAAGGCCGCCGCGAGCAGGGCAAGCCGCCACGCAGTGAGCTGACTCGGCGGGATGCCGCAGCAGAGGGAGACAAGCAGACACAGAAGAACGCAAAAGCAATGAACACAGCAAGAACAAGCAGCAAGGGGCGGATATATAAATAAATTTTTAAAAATTAAAAAAATAATCATTTAAAAATGTATGACATTATAGTTTAATTAATCATTTATAGCTAGTCTATTTCTAAGTCTGGCTTAAATGATGATTCATACCTTGCATGCCCAGTTTCCACCACTTCCAGATTTCTAAACCTCATTGCAACAGTCAACATAAATCAACCTAGTTAACTCTATCCTCAGAATGGGTGAATTTTCTGAATGTAGCATAAATTTCCATCAGAGCAAGGGTTATCTAAATATGTGAGCACTGGGGAATTGCTGGTAGCCAGGAAAGAGCAGGGGGTGAGGCAGGGTGGCCTTACAGCCTCAGCTGGACCCCCAGGAGCCCTGTGTGAGCTGTGTGTGGTCCTGCATATGCAGCATTGCTGGTCTTTCCTTCAGTCTTAGAATCATTGTTTGAATTGGATGCATACAATGTTGATTGAATAATTAAGGTACCCTACCTTTCTGGTTCAAGATTTGCTAAATAAGTAAATGAAAACTCAGTTAACAAATGTTAGCATACTTCTAAGATATTAGACCATGTATTTTCATATGTACTTATATTTTGTTAATAGCTGTAAACCAGTCAGTTTTTATTTGTGTCTCACATCTTGTTCAGTGAAAATAAGGAATTCCTGACCATTGAATTCACAGTCTTACTCTGGACTGACTTGGCTGTTAGCATAAACTCCACTTCCATTTCATACAAATTGTCTGTGAAGGATTTCATGTTAACCCTAGTGGAGCTTCTTAATTATTTTGTTTAAAAAATCTGCTCATTGATATGATTTTGGAAATGTATATTTGTATACTTCATTTTTAAACGATATAAATCTATGCTTAAATATATCTGCATAGAACTACCTATATGGATTCTAGACACCTTAAAAGATTTTTTTTTAATTAAAAAAGATTTAATAGTGTTTTGATTCCCCCATATAGTCAAGTAGGAATTTGGCTGAGACAAAACCATGTGACCTCCCCCAATTATATGGTTAGTGTTGGCATTTGAACAAGACAAGAACCATTTTTCACCAGATGCTAAAGGCTGTATATTCTTTTAAGTTTTTTGTGTTATGAATGTATCAAATATAAAATCAAAAGGAACCTAGTACTAGATGTTTAGGAAGGGAAATTTGTGCTTTAATAGGAAAGGATTTTAATATTGTTAAGAAAGTCTTAAACACATACAGTTGAATATTGACATTAATCTCACTGGTTGGGAAAAGAGTTTAAGGAGACAATACCTTTTCTCATACCAGCATTGTGAATGGAATTTTATTCTACTTGCTTTCAAATTCTAGATGCCCGAAGGTACAACGGTTTATTTCAGAAAAGATAGGAACCTTGCGGATCTAAGGCACAGTTGAATTTTGGAAGCTATTTCCGTATATTTTTCAATGCCTTTGAAAGGGTTTTGATGACAGTGACAAGAAGAAGCAGGAACAAGCATGTTAAAGTCATTTGGCTAGGCTACTCTTGAAATCAAGTCTGAGAAGAAAACATTTTCTAGCTGTAAATCACTTACTTGTCCTCATCCTTTAAAGCATTTTACACAAATGACTTTAACAGTTTTAGGGGTCATGACTGGGGTTAAGAGCCTGTTTGCATGGTATAAATTTTGGTGATTAAAAAGCAATACTTTATTGAGGTGGTAGCATTTCTGTTCTCACCCTGTACTATGAAATATTTAATTTTTACCTGAGCAAGGTTTGTCACTTCTTCAGTCAGTATTTTACAAAGTGTATCCATTTTGATTTTGTGTGTTACTGGGCTGTGCACATTAAGAAAAAATTACAAGTTGAAGTGTAATTGTAACAAAAAATTGAAAAATTGTGAGGAATAATATTGATGCTTGGCAATATTTTGATGAGTGATTATTGTGCCATGTGTTTCTCAAAGCACTTTTACATGTGTTACCGATTTAATCCTTAAACCCAACACTAAGAGGTAGGGATAATTATTATTCTCATTTAATGTGGAGAAAAGTGAAGCTCAGAGAGGATAAGTGATTGACCAAGGCCACGTAGCCGGTGTGAATAATGAGCCAGTGTGAAATCAGGTAGAGACTGCATTTGTACTGCCTGTTGCATAGACCTGAATGTACCGACCCTTGGATTTCACAGATAGTGCTGCTTAGACTGAGTCTGAAATAGGTGTCTACTATTTTTTTTTAAGTGAGTCAATTCAAATAAAAATATTAAATAAATACCTCTGTCTTGATGACTGTGGCAAAAATGCTGAAGCTGGTGAGGAGGATGGATTTGAAAACCAGTGACTTCAGTGGTTGGGGGATGTATTAGTTTAATTTACACTTAAAAAATAAAATGGAGTCATGCAATTATCCATTCTTATGCCACTCTATTCTTTTGTTTTAAATTATTGACTGCCAGTGTGCTAGCATATGAGATACTACTGGGTATTCATACATGCGTAGAGATTTCCAGATTAGTGCTTTGGCATATTGCCCATGAAGTTGCAGGGAACTAGTCATTTGGAATTTTAGGTGACTATTATGCATCTTTTCTGCCCTGCTTCTTTGTTTTTTTTTTTGTTTGTTTTTTGTTTTTGTTACAGATGAGAGTAGCTGGCAGTAGAGCATACATTAGAAAAAGCAAATAAAGAACAGAAGCCAAGAAGTTGCATCCCAAACCAGAAACCCCTAGCTTTAGATTGACATTTTGGAGAGGTGGGTTGGTAAATATGAGGCAAGCCAGATATCAAATGGAAAACCAGTGATCATTGGGTTCTTTCACTTCTAGGAAAACCATTTAATCGTAGATATATGATTGATATTCATTGAATTTAATATTTTGAAACTAACTTCTTAGTAATTTAATGGTTTGCTTTGAAATAATCCAACTTAATTTGACATCACTGTTGCATATAGGGCCCAATTGTAAAATATGATCTATTTTCCCCTTTGCAATGTAACGTGAGGCATCTCAGATTCAGTTGATTTGGGTTGTTTTAAAGGTGTCTGTTTCAAATTAATGGCATGTTATAAAAACTTACTGGAAATGATAATCTAAAATTATTGAACCAAAATCTCAAGGGAGTTTTTGAATCAGAGAGTTGTATGCACTTAAAATTCAAAAAGGGGAAAAAAAAAAAAGACTTTTTTGTGTCACATTGTTAGACTGTTCTTAACTGAGCAGTCTTGGTTTATAGAATTTGAGGCTTTGAGAATTATGAAATGTTTATGAGGATGCTCACAATTCTGCTCCCCCGAGTTAAAAAGCTGGAGAGATCCTTTCATCCCATGATTTCAGGTCCAGCTTTAAGGCAGTGTGTATCAATTGTTGAAGAGAAGTAGTCAAAGTGGTTCATTCTCTTTAGCTTTGACAATACTTTGCAAATATCAACGATTATTTTGAAGGATGTATGTTCTCCAACTATTAATATCTTACTCTTACTGCTTTTAGGACCTGCTGAAGTTCCCATGATGTCACCCAATGGATCCATTCCTCCTATCCATGTGCCTCCAGGTTATATCTCACAGGTAAACCATTTGATGGTCTTCTCCACTTCCTAGGCACTCTGTGACTGTTCTAATAGCATATATGTTGAGGCTTGGTTAACCTATTTTTTTTTCTTCCAGGGGTTAATTTAGTTTGTTAACTCCTGTTAATATTAAGGCTGCCATCATTTCGTGGTGAGAAGGTACTCACTCAGGATCTCACCTTCTGTTTCAGTTTATTTACAAATAAAGCCACCAGCTGATGCCTCCTGTGTCTTGCCATTTGATGTGCCAGAGAGTCAGAGGGAGGGAAACACAGCAGGGCTACCAGACTGCCGGTTGGGTTTCACATGCAACCATTTGATTGTGATTCATTCATGGAGTCCCCTGTCTTAAAGATTTCCTTCCATCTGTACCACAATTTGCTGGAAAAATAAATATTCATAGACTGAATTAGTAAAAATATCGAAGGGGAGACCTCGGAAACCTTGTTAATGTAAATAAACTCAGCCTTCTGTTATGGGAGTCTCATTTCTTCATAGTGTGGCATAACCAGGTTTGGTTAATTACTGAGTATGATGATGGGAGATCTTGGCTGTTTGTACTTGAATTTCTGGGAACTTTGATTTCCTCTTAATGGTGATGGTAGTAGCAATCTCAGATGTATGCTATAAGGATTAAAAAAAGTTAAGGATGCAGTTATACTCCCATACCTGGATATGAAATGCTCAGAGTGCCTGCAGTGTTCTGGACATCTACATCTATAGGCCTGGGTTTTTGTCCTAAGCCCAGCACAATCTGCACACCTCTCAGCATCTTCCTCCATAACTGCCTCTCCAAATAACTAACCAACTCTCTTCCTTTGCCTCTACTGTTCTTTTTCCCTGATTATAAAAGCATTGTATGGTCATTGGGAAAAAACTAGGAAAGAAAAAACACACAGAAGAATAAAAAAAAAACAAACTTGTAATTTTACTACTCAGAGATGATAAAAACTGTGATAACATTTTTTTAATTATACCCTTGCAAATATATTTTTCTATTCTTTCTCTTTTCTCTGTCTCTCCTTCTCTTCTTTTAAAGTGGTTAAAAAATCTGTAATTTTCAGTATTTAATGATTATGCTGGAGCGAAAAAATTGGCAGCTACCTAGGAAAATTGCTAAAGTGCAGGCAGGATTATTTATCCTTTTTTGACGTAACAGCCTATCCATTTCTTCACTGAGGAATACTGCAGCCATATAATTTCATTTTTTCCATCCCTACTTCTACATGAGCCAATTTGACTTTTTTTTTTTTTAGAAGCCAGATTATTGGCCATTCTTTCCACTATAGCAAACAAATGACTTGTTTTATACAAATCTTTGTAAATTAGGGAGAAAAGGATACAGAACAGTCCCTTACAGCAAGGACAGGAGATGATGGATCACATTCACTTCACCAGTCAATTAATAGATGTAGACTTCCATTATGTCTACTGCTCATTTATTTTGAGGAAGTGTTTCCTTTGTTGACTAGGGTACAGTCCTCACCAGTGTAATAGCAGACCCTTTTAGGACATTTTATGCTAAAAGTTCATTTAAAGAATACCAATTAAAATTTGAACATTCTAGTGGAGAGAAATTACCATGTGCTTTTTCTTGTCATGGTGTTGCTGTGATTCTACTAATTACAAAACATTTAATTGGAGTCCTAAGGAAAATGGAGAATTTTAGGCGTTGGTATATTTCTGATTCTGGAAAACTTGTATGGAAAAACTTCTATCCAAGTAGAATGGGTAAAAAGCTGTTAACTCACTTTCATAAAACTGACGATTGAAGCATAGCGAAACAAGATCTATGGAAGAAAATGCTAGGAAGAATAGTAGAAATGAAATAACGTGGTGCCTGTATTAAAAAGGGGAAGAAGCAGTCCATATGGCGTTGATTCACCCTGGTCAATTCTACATCTTAGTCCCAAAGTCCTTTTCCTAAAATACCTGTGCCGTTCTTGTTCAGCTTTAGACTTGGGTGTACATTCCATATAACGTAGAGTTGAAATTCTGTTGTGTAGTATGTGAGATCCTTCATTCTTGAGGTTCATCTTTGCTTGCTGTCCCATACTGCTACTATGTTGAACTTTTGGTATGTCAGGCTTTTTCTCACTACATACTTCTGTGGCCATTATTTCCTCTGCCTGGAATACTCTGAAATACTCTTCTTTGTCTGACAGTTCAGTCACTCTTCTGGTTCAATTGCCCTTCCTCTGTGTGACCCTTCCAGACTCTCCAACATCTCTCCTCACCCCTGGTACTTTGTATTTGTCTCTGTCTTGGAATCTATCGTATTTTATAACCATCCCCAAGAACTCTTAATGCCTCATGGGAATTGAATACTGCCTTGCACATAGTAGCTATTCAGTAAATGTGTTTGTATTGATGTGATTTTCCAAGCTGAAATTCAGTGTGGGAGAGGTTCATATGTGTGCCTCAAAGATTTGCAGGGTCAATTAGAGAAGCATTATACCTGATGGCGGGAAAATAGCAAGATCAGACTGATCTTTTTCAAGTGTTATAAGAAAACCTTAAGGGAACCGGCTGTAGCTCAGTTGGTAGGGCTCTGGTTTACCACATGGGAGGCCCCGGGTTCGGTTCCAGGGGCCTCCTCAAGCAGGCAGGCCACCGCGCGGTGAGCTGACTCGGCGGGTCGCCACAGCGGGGGAAGACAAGCAGACACAGAAGAATGCAAAGATGAACACAGCAAGAACAAGCAGAAAGGGGGGGATATATAATAAATAAATAAATAAATAAATGAATGAATAAATAAATAAAAAAGAAAACCTTCAGGTTGATCCTAAAAATTGGAAAAGCATAACAAAAGAAAAAGAAAAGCAAAAGTGAGCGAAACATCCAGATTAATGTTCTACCATCTGGGAAAATACTCTTCCTTTTCTAGATTAGTAAGTAGAAACTAAACACTTTGGATTAATAGTCAAAATAAGCATCCTGTTTGTTTGGAGATTAGTTAATGGGTCAGTTGCTGTTGAAATAATATATATGCTTAGTTCCCTTTGCCAGGGAAAGATAAGAAGCATGTTGAGAAATGCATTTAAATTTTGGTTCGGTTGGGCATTCTCCAACGGGGACTGTTTGGAGAGTTGGCCAGAAAGCAGAAGCCCCTGTCTGGAAATAATGGGGCCTGTTAAGTGGAAGCATGGAATGTTTTTCTCCATTTTGCTCCGCCAAGCCAGCTAAGCTGTAAACTTTAGCCTCAAGTACTTAACTTTGGGTCATTACAACCCGGGATTAAACCAATGCTTTGTTTCACCTTCAGCATTGTGAAAATGATGAGCCAGAAAGGAACGTGGGGGAATCAGACCCATTTGGCAGCCAACAGTGAGGAAACTGGAGTCTCTTTCAAGACGTCAAGCCCTTTGGAGGAATGCTATTTCTATAGGAATTTAGAGAAGTGTTCCACAGTCTACAGAACGCATGCAATGGGGGGCAAGGGGTGGCATGGAGAAGAGAACAGTAGTGTGTGTATATTCTATTATTTTAGTTTCTGTTAGCTGATGTGCATCAATTTTATTTTCCATTTTATGGCTTTTATTTTTCTCTCAGGAGCAATAATAACAGTCAGGGCTGGCAATGCCAAAGTAAAGAAATTATACCAAGGATGTCCCCTCCCCTCAAAGTTTTGTGCCAGTTTCCACTTTCTGAGCCTTCTTTCTGTCCCTCTCTGTTCTGTGTTTTCTCTTGGATTTCTTTGCTTTGTTTCTGAGATCCTGACATGGTGACAAACATAGAATTAGCAGGAGGAAACACTGGTTCGGGTGGTCCTCTGCCTCCAACTCTCTGTGTGATTTAAAAAAAAAAATTTATTGATGTATATCATTCATACATGAACATGCATTAACTATAAGTGTTCAGTAAACACCGTGAGCTTACAAAAACAAACACGCATAACATCATACAAGGCTCCCACACACCACCCCCCCACAAACACCCTGCATTGTTGTGAAACATTTGTTAACAAATTATGAAAGAGCATCGTCAAAGTATTACTACTGACTATAGTTCATATCTTCCTCCCCTATACATTTTTTTTAAGGATTTATTTATTTATTTACTTACAGAGTCATTTCTGTGCTTCTTTGTTAGCAGTACCTAGCAGCAGGTCTAATACCTGCAATACTTTTGAGGTTGTGATGACTAAATATTGTTAATAGTTCTGACACTGTATTGTGATGTGGAAATGCCTGAGATTTAATAGTAACAGAGCCATATTGCTAATACTGCTATGGTTTGTGGCCTGCATTCATAATTGAGGGAAATAGTAAATTTCAATTAAAAGTTAGTGAAAATAAAGATGTTTCTTTTCTGAGCTCATGGTTCTTCTGAATTCTGTCCCTCATATCCCAGGGACTCAAGGTCCATGGTTCTGGCTAAGCACCCTAGAATACAGTGTAATGGCCTCTGCTGGCAGGTAGTAATTGTGTATTTGACATTTAGAACCACAACTCTCTCTGTCTCTTTGAATGACACAACTCCTGATTTCTCAATGCCTCATGCCCAGTCTCATACAGGAGTGGGATACCACAGTTGTGGAAAGAGCATGGGCTTCAGAGTATTCCAGATATGGGTTCTACCTTATGCTAGTTGAGTAACCTTGAACTGATCCCTTAACCTCAGTCTGCACCTCAGTTTCCTGAAAGGTTTAGCTGTACTCTTCCCTGGAGATATTATCATGGCTGTCACATAGGGGTGAAAGTCTTGAAAAATAACATGTTCTGTATAAATTCAAGGACTTATTTCACATAGAAGAAAATGCTCGTAGCCTTTTAGAAGGTTCTGGTCTGTATATCTGCATCACTAGAATAATCTGCCTAGATTTCCAAGAACTGGAGTGTAACTGATTGGTCATCTCTCTCTGTGCTGAGTAATGGAGAGGTATTGGAATAATATAAACAGTTACTACCTGCAGATTCCTGCTGGTGATAGCCTTATTCTTATCTCAAAGGCAGCTCAGTTTAGCTCAAATTAAACTATCAAGTTTTTCTCTTGATAAACATTCTGTTCCTTAAAGCAGCATTCCCATTTACTTCAAAACAATTGTTTGGCCCACTTTATAAATTATGACCACTTTATGGAAGTAACTTTTCTCTCTTGTCTAGTATTCTTATGTGCTACCCAGATGTTAGGAGGATCAGCTTTGATTTTTGATCTGCAAAATTGGTTCTTTTTAGTATTTAGATTCATGTTACACAATGAAGGACAATAGGAAATGTACAGCATTTCTGATCAGAGTACTCAGGTCTGACTCTTGGCACCCACTTTGCTAACCTTATAAGTTACTTAATCAGTCCTAAAGATCTCTTATCATCAGAGCTATGATGTTGCAATACTAATAAAGGATCTTATGAGTATTATATGAGTTAAGTTTTGGGCCAAGCACTTTAGAAACTATTAAGTGATATATAAATGGTAA
>PVKH010022635.1:0-14051 GCA_004027955.1 Chaetophractus vellerosus
GAGTTCAGCTGTAGACCATGAGGCTTTCTATGCTTTGCGTCTCTCCACAAGGCCAGCTGTAGACTATCGGGCGAACGGCTCACTCCAACATCAGAACTGCTTTTCAAATCTCCTTCTCCAAATCTCTTCTCTGCTTCTCTCCAATCTCTGCTTCTCTCAATCTGCTTTTCTCAATCTGCTTGCTCAATCTGCTTCCTCTGCTGCCTGTCCAGCCTTTTATACTTGAGACCACGCCCACCGAGGGGTGGGGCTCAACGTCTCACTGATGTGGCAGTTAACGCCCTACTCATAACTTAATCATGCCCAGATGAACAGATTAGTTTACAAACATAATCTAATCTATATTTTTGGAATTCATAATTAAATCAAACTCAAACCATTACAGACCTCAATTCATTAATTCAAGATGCCCAATGACTCCCAAAAAGAAAAAAATAGAAAAAAGAAAGTCAGGTGTGTTCATTCTGGGGCCCAGGCTGGGAAGCCACATATATTATAGACTTTATATATTGGATCTTGCTTTAGAATCCAATCTGATCACCACTACCTTTTAGTTGAGCTGTTTAGATTGTTTGCATTTAATGTAATTATTGATCCGATTGCATTTAAATTTACCATAATGCTAGTTGTTTTCTATTAATCTGATCTTTCTTTTGTTCTCTTTTCCTGCTTTCTTTAGAACCGAGTATATTTTATTCTTCCATTTGATCTCCACTATTGACTTACTAATTATACCTCCTGTATTAGTCAGTCAAAGAGGTGCCTTTGCAAAATACACCAATAATTGGTCAGTCTTCATAAAGGGTATTTATTTGGGGTAGAAGCTTACAGTTACCAGGCCACAAAGCATAAGTTTCTTCCCTCACCAAAGTCCATGTGTTGGAGCAAGACAGCTGCCGACGTCTCCAGGGTTCAGGCCTTTGGGTTCCTCTCCTGCCGGGGCTACGTTTCTCTCCAAGCTTAGAGTTTCTTCCACAAGGTCAGCTGTAGACTATCAGGCGAACGGCCCTCTCCAACATCAGAACTGCTTCTCAAAAATCTGCTTCTCAAATCTTCTGCTTTGCCTTTTACACTTGAGACCACACCCACCGTGGGGTGGGGCTCAACACCCTACTGATGCAGCCCAGTCAACGCCTTAATCATAACCCAATCATGCCCAGATGAGCAGATCAGTTTACAAGCATGATTCAATTTATATTTTTGAAATTCATAATTAGATAAAACTGTCAAACCATTACACCTCCTTTTAAAATTATTTTAGGGAACCGGCTGTAGCTCAATTGGTAGGGCTCCGGTTTACCACATGGGAGGCCCCGGGTTTGGTTCCCAGGGCCTCCCTGAGAAGGCAAGCCGCCACGGGCAAGGCAAGCCCCCACGGGCAGGGCAAGCCGCCGCAAGCAGGCAGGCCGCTGCGTGGTGAGCGGATTCAGTGGGTCGCTGCAGTGGGGGGAGACAAGCAGACACAGAAGAATGCAAAAATGAACACAGCAAGAACAAGCAGAAAGGGGGGGATATATAATAAATAAATAATAAATCTTTTTAAAAAAATAAAATAAAATAAAATAAAATTATTTTAGTGGTTGCCCTAAAATATACATTAACATATCATAATCTATCTTCAAATAATACTGTACCATTTCATGTAAAGTGTGTGAAACTTACAACAGTATATTTTCAATTCCTTCTTTCCATTCTTGGTGCTATTTTTGTCATATATTTTACTGTAACATATGTTATAAACACCAAAATGCATTTTTAGTATTTTTATTTTAGACAATCATTTATCCTTTAAAATATTTTAAAATGAGAAGATGTATTATATATTTACCTTCATTTTACTGTTTGTTGAGCTCTTAATTTCTTTGTATACATATAAATGTCTGTCAAGTATCATACTTTTGCCTGAAGAACTTTCTTAACATATCCTCTAATACAGGTCGGCTGTCAATTAATTCTCTCAGCTTTCATTAGTCTGAAAAAACTTTTACTTTGACTTCATTTCTGAAATTTATTTTCCAGGATATTGAATTTTGAGTTGACAAGTTTTGTTTTTTACCTTTCATTATTTTCACTCCATTTTCTTCTGGCTTGCAAAGTTTCTGGTGAGAAGTCGGCTGTATTATTTTTGTTTTGATGTATGTAATGTTTCTTTGCTCACTTGCTGCTTTCCAAATTTTCCCTTTATCTTTGGTTTTCAGCAGGTTGAATATTGTGGCAGCCGTGGAGATGCAGTGCTCAGATGTCCTTTGAAGAGAACCTACTGCAGGGAGCATATCTGCCTGATAACCTTAGATGTCATACGTTTTCATCCACCATTCCATTTAGAATCAGTCAGCCTTATAAAGTGCTGGAAGGCCTACTAAAGGTTTTACTTAAGCACCAACTCAGAGGCAGTGCATTGCAGGGATGGGATGCCATCCTTCCCCATGCTGTATGTACATTAAACCAGAGTTCACGTGATACTGTGACCCCAATAGAAAGAAAACATGGGTCTAGGAAATAAGAGGTGGGAGAAGGAGTGACCCCATTTACTTTGTGCTTCTATCCTGAAATGCAGGGCTTTGGACGGTAAAAAGTCCTGGTACCCAAAAAGTCCAAAGGACACGGAAAGGGTCCCATTTAACTATAAGCTACTACTGCCTACAGTGCACTTTGAACTCCCTGTGACCAGGGACAAACAAGTAAGAAGAGTAGTCACCATCTTGGCAGGGGTAATTGACTCTGATCAGCAGTAGTAGGTAGAGCTGTTTTTACACAAGGGGGACCTAGAGATATACATGTAGAACACAGGTCACCCACTTGTGTGCATCTTGGTACTCCTTTTCCCAGTTTTAACTGTGAGTGAATGCCTGCCTCAATTCTGGCCTGAGGAGGCTGTGATTAGCAAGAGCTCAGACCCCTCAGAAATAATGTTTTTAGCCACACCTTCAGGAAAGCTTTCAAGACCTACCACAATGACGGCTGAGGGAGAAGTTTAGAATGGATAGTGGAAGAGAGAGAGGATGAATACTGTTGCACCCTTGAAGCCAACTGCAGTGATGGGACCTGTCCTTCTTCCCATTAACCTCCACTTCTAAGTTTACCTTCAGAAAGAGAGACCACAGGAAATATGAAAGCCATTCCCTTAATATGCTTCAGAAAGTGGATCTGTGGCAGCCATGAAGTTCTACTGCATGGATGTCCCTTCAGGAAAACTTGCTGCAGGATCATAGTTAACTGGCACATCATTGGATCTGCAGCAGTTTCTGGTCATTACTAGTTCTGACTTTGGGAGAGGTAGCACAGGTGGAATAGAGAAAACAGTCATTTATATAAAGAGATCAAAGAACTTAGAAATCATTTGACAGGAGTTGGGTTCGATAGAAAAACAGTAGGCAAGTAGATGAGGTGAAATGACCAGGACTGTTGAAGGAGAGGATGATATAGACTAATTGTATGAATCTCAAGAAACTGAGAGGTTTATAAGAGAAAGGCTAAATAAAAGTCTGAAGGCAAAAATAAAGAACAATAAAGACACCATGCTGTCTCTATTCCCTAAAGAATGTGAGGTATAAGAGAATAAACACCTTTTGGTGATGTGGTGTCCTTAGAGGACACCTATATTTTAGTTAAGTGCAGTGAATAGAGAGAATGATCTGGAAAGATGTTGCAGGTATTTTGTTGATCAAAGGATGGAAATATCAAAGAACTCACTGGAAGGGTTTGGGAGAAGAGAAGAGGTGAGAACTGAGTCAGGTGACAAAAAAACACAAAGCACTATGGTGGTAAAAGGGAATGAATCAATAATATATAATTTTAGCTCTGTGGGTATAGAGTTTGCTTTCGAAGTGTGTCCAAGAACCAACAGCACTGGCATTACTTAGACGTGCAGAATCTCAGGTGAATCAGAATCTGCATTTTAACAAGATCTCAGGGTGTCTCATGTATATTTAAGTTTGAGATGCACTGGTGTAATAGGCCTACGTTGTTTTGCTTGTCTGGCATTCATTCTGTTTTATCCCTGGTAATTTTTGTTCTGATAATTTCTCTTGAGGAAGCATAATTTTCCCTATCTGAGTTCTTGTGGTTCAGATAATGGAGCCACCAGAAATGGAACATATAATCACGTACTGGCCAATCAACGAACCAAAGGCCCCTAGCCACAGTGATGATTCAGAGTTGAGATTTGGCCTAAGACTGAACATCACCAGTTAGTATTCTTCCATCCCCTAAGCCTCTTGGTTCAGAGATAAGTAAATGATCTGAGTCGGTCCAATTAGAGTAACTCCATAGACTTATGTAAGAACTACCAGGAAGAGATATTCTCATTTCCACAGATGTTGAAACCAGGAGGATTTCAACCCTAGAGCTTTTTTTTTTTTTTTTTTTTTTGGCATTTAAAAATACTTATTGAAGTATATCACACATACGTAAACATACATAAACAATAAGTGTATAGTAACAGTTGTGAACTTACAAAACATACATAACATCATACAGGGACATCATATCTCACCCTACCAACAATACCTTGCATTGTTATGAAACATTTTAAACTCATGATTAAAGAACAACCTCAAAATATTGCTACCAACCAAAGTATCTTACACTTGGTATATGTTCCCCCAACCCACCCTATTATTATTATTTTTATATCATTTATATATGAACATACATAAACAATAAGTATATAGTAAAAGGTGTGAACTTATAAAGCAAACATGCATAATATCATACAGGGGTCCCAAACATCAACCCACTACCAACACCTTGCATTGTTGTGAGACATTTGTTTCAAATTATGAAAGAATATCGTCAAAATTGTACTACTAACAATAGTTTTTTTCTTGCATTTTGTGTATTTTCCCCCAACCTACCTGTAATGGTTTGACAGTTTTATGTAATTATGAATTCCAAAAATATAAATTGACTCATGCTTGTAGACTGATCTCTTAATCTGGGCATGATTGGGTTGTGATTGGGGCATTAACTGCCATGTCAGTGGGATGTTGAGCCCCACCCCTCGGTGGGTGTGGTCTCAAGTATAAAAGGCTAGACAAAAGGCAGAAGATTTGAGAAGCAGATTTTTGAGAAGCAGTTCTGATGTTGGAGAGGCGTGCTCCAGGAGAAGACAAGTGAGCCATTGGCCTGATAGTCTACAGCTGACCTTGTGGAGAGACGCAAAATCGTAGAGAGCCTCATGGTCTACAGCTGAACTTGTGGAGGAACCAGAAGCTAAGTCTGGAGAGAAACGCAGCTCCGGGAACAGAGGAACCCAGAAGCCTGAATACTGGAGACGTCAGCAGCTGTCTTACTCCAACACGTGGACTTTGGTGAGGGAAGAAATTTATGCTCTGTGGCCTGGTAACTGTAAGCTTCTACCCCAAATAAATACCCTTTATAAAGACTGACCAATTTTTGGTATATTTCAAAAGGCACCCCTTTGGCTGACTAATACACTACCCTATTATTTTTTTTATTCTGCACCAATTCAAATTATTTTTTAATTACATTTTTATGACAGAAGTTGTAAACTTACAAAACAATCATGCACATGTGCAGAATTCCCATACAACACCCCCTCTATCAACACACCACACCGTGATGGAACATTTGTTACAGATTTTGAGATAATATCATCAGACTATTACCAGGTCCATAGGGTACATTTGGCATACTTTTTCCATACTCCCCCATTATCAACACAGTACATCTTTGGCTTAGATGAATAATATTACATTATCACTGTTAACCACAGTCCGTAGGTCACTCCAGTTATATTTTTCCCATGCTTCTCCACATTCCCACCACCCACAATACTGACGTACATCTGCTTTAGCTCACAAAGGACACTCTTGCATCTGTACTATCAACTACAGTTCTCATCCACCTCTGAGTTTACTGTGTTATTCAGTCCCTAGATTACTTTCTAGCTTTCTTTCAATTGGCATTTAAATTCATAGACTACCCTTTTCAGCCACATTCTGATTTATAAACCAGCTGTTACTCACTATAATGTGTTACCATCAACTCTATACATTCCCACACTTTTACAATAAAGTTAATTAAAACTTCTTCATTCATTAAATATCAATAGTCCATCTCAGTCCTCCTCATATCTCCTTTAAGAATCCACCACCTACCACCAGGTCTTGAAGATATTTTCCTACATTTTCTTCTAGAAGTTTTATGGTTCTTGCTTTTATGTTTAGGTTTTTTATCCATTTTGAGTTAATTTTTGTGTAAGGTGTGAGATAGGGATCTTCTTTCCTTCTTTTGGCTATGGATATCAAGTTCTCTCAGCACCATTTGTTGTATGGACTGTTCTGCCTAAGCTGGGTAGTTTGACAGGCTTGTCAAATATCATTTGACCACAGATGTGAGGCTCTGTTTCTGAACCATCAATTTGGTTCCATTGGTCTATGTGTCTGTCTTTATGCCAGTGCCATGCTGTTTTTACCATTGTAGCTAGGTAACATGATTTAAAGTCCAGAAGTGAGAGTCCTCCAACTTCACTTTTCCTTTTTAAGATGTTTCTGGCTCTTCGGGTCCCCTTACCCTTCAAAATAAATTTGATAATAATGTTTTCCATTTATTTTTAAAATGCTAGTGGAATTTTTATTGGGATTGCATTGAATCTGTATATCAATTTGGGTAGAAGTGACATATTAATGATATTTAGTCTTCCAATCCTTGAGCATGGAATGTTCTTCCAATTGCTTAGGTCTTTTTTTACTGCTTTTAACAATGAGTTAATAAGTTGTAGTTTTCTGAATACAAGTATTTTACATCATTGGTTAAGTTTATTCCTAAATATTTGATTCTTTTAGTTGCTATTTTAAATGGAATTTTTTTTCCTGCCTTCCTCCTCAGATTGCAAATTACTAGTGTCTTTCAAAGTCTATTTCATATAATATAACTATAGGTATTCCAGTTTTGTTGTTGTTGTTGTTGTTACTGAATGTGGAATATCTTTTTCCAGCCTTTCACTTTCAATCTATTGGTATCCTTGGGTCTAAGGTGAGTCTCTTGCAGACAGCATATAGGTGGCTCATATTTTCTTATCCATTCTGCCAGACTGTGCCATTTGATTGGGGAGTTTAATCCATTAACATTCAATGTTATTACTGTAAAGGCAGTTCTTATTTCACCCATTTTAACCTGTGGGTTTTATCTGTCATATTTTATTTTCACCACTCTTTTGAGACTTTTAGTTACTTTTACTGATATAATCTTCATTTCTAGATTCTCTTCCAAGACTCTCTTCCAAGACTCTCTCCCCTGTCTTTTCTTTTCAGGCTGTAGCACACCCTTTAGTATTTCCTGTGATGCTGATCTCTTAGTTACAAACTCTCTCAGTTTCTGTTTATCTGTGAATATTCTAAACTCACCTTCATTTTTGAAAGACAATCTTGCTGGATATAAGATTCTTGGCTGGAAGTTTTTCTCTTGCAGTATCTTAAATATATCATACCACTGTTTTTTTACCTCCATGGTTTCTGATGAGAGATTGACACTTAATCTTTTTGGGTATCCTTTATATGTTATGCATTTCTTTTCTCTTGCAGCTCTCAGAATTCTCTCTTTGTCTTTGGCATTTGACATTCTGATTAGTATGTGTATTAGTCAGCCAAAGGGGTGCTGATGCAAAATACAGAAATCTGTTGGTCTTTATAAAGGGTATTTATTTGGGGTAGAAGTCCACAGTTACCAGGCCATAAAGCATATGTTTCTTCCTCCACCAAAGTCTGTTGCCATGTGTTGGAGCAAAACAGCTGCTGACGTTTGCCAGGGTTCAGGCTTCTTGGGTTCCTCTCTTCCCAGGGCTCTGTTTCTCTCAGGGATCAGCTCCTCTGTTTGCTCCACAAGGTCAGCTGGAGACTATGAGGTTCTCTAGGCTTTGCCTCTCTCCACAAGGCCAGCTGTGAACTGTCAGGCGAACAGCTCGTCTCTTTTCCCAGGGCCTTCTGTCCTTCCTCACAACCAAGCTCCTCTGTATGCCTTCTTCCGGGCCTCCAGCTCAAGACCCCACATCAGAACTCCAACTCCAAAACTTCCAACTCTCTCCTTTGCCATGTCTTTTATCTTTGAGACCTCACCCACCAAGGGGTGGGGCTCAATGCCCTACTGATGTGACCCAATCAAATCCCTAATCATAACTTAATCATGCCCAGATGAACAGACCAGTTTACAAGCATAATCCAATATTTATCTTGGAATTCATAACTATATCAAACTGCCAAAGTGCTACAGTATGTGTCTCGTAGTTGCTCTATTCTGATTTATTTGAATGGGAGTATGTTGTGTTTCTTGGACATGGATATCCATGTCCTTCAATAGGGTTAGGAAATTTTCTACCATTATTTCTTCAAATATTCCTTCTGCCCCTTTTCCCTTCTCTTCTCTTTCTGGGACACCCATGACACGTATGTTTGCATGTCTCTTACTGTCATTTAGTTCCCTGAGACCTTGTTCAATCTTTACATTCTTTTCTTTATCTGTTCTTTTGTATGTTTGCTTTCAGAGGCCATTTTTTCAGGCTCACCAATCCTTTCTTCTGCCTCCTCAAATCTGCTGTTATATGATTCCAGTGTATTTTTAATTTCATTTATTGCACCTTTCATTCCCATAAGATCTGCTATTTCTCTTTGTATGCTTTCAAATTGTTCTTTGTGCTCATCCAATGTGTTCTTAATATCCTTAATCTCTTTAGCCATCTCATTGAATTTATTAAGGAGATTTGTTTGAACATCTATGATAAATTGTCTCAACTCTTTTATGTCATCTGGAGGCTTATCTTGTTCCCTTAACTGGGCCATATCTTCCTGTTTCTTGGTGTGGATTGTAATTTTTTGTTGTTGTCTTGGCATCTGGCTTACTAAATGTATTTATTCTGTGTATAGTTTCTCTCTTTAGTTTAGGGCTTTCTTGCCCTTTCTCCCTTGCTGGTTGTATAGTAGGAACCAAGGATGTGGAGGCTCAAGCTTCCCTCATTTCCCCAGGGACCAATGAAGCTTCTCCCCACTTTCTCCTTTGCCAGCGGTAGGGACAGAAACAAAGCAGTGTGTAATAATCCAAGTTGTGCAGGCCTAGACTGTAGTTGCCCAGAGAGACTGATGAATCTTCAAGCCCCTTCCTCTCCTGCCTGCAGTGGGGATGGAGCTGCAGGTGTGGGCAGCAGTCTATGCTGTGTGGGTCCACAGTTAACCAGGTAGACTTCTGACTATTCAGTCTGTACCAGCCGAATGTACCTGCAGTTACCCTGAGAGTCTGGTGCAGAGCCTGCCAGCCCCCTTCCTGCTAGAGGTGGGGCTGAAGTTTAGGCTAGGGCTGCAGGCCCATCTGGGTGAAAGAAGCCAGTCCCTTCCATCACTGTGATTTTCAGCCAGCCCGGCTTCCCCTCATGCCGGGAGTGGAGTCAAAATTGTGGCTACTGGCCTCTTTCCAACTTGGACAGGTTTAAACTTAGCTGTTCTTAGGGTTATACTTTAGCCAATCGAATTTACTAATCAGTAGCTGAAGTCAGTGGCCAACCGTCTCTTCCTCCCCTGTTTTTGGGAAGTGGAGCTTCCAACTCCAGCCACAGAATAGCTCCTGAGGCAGCTTGTGCCGCCAGAGTAGAATGATCACCAGCCTCTGTGGTGTGGCCTGTACTTTCCCAGAGAGGCTGGTGCAGGTTCCCCCAGGTTCCTCCCTGCCGGAGGTGGGGCTGGGGCTTAGGCTAGAGCTGCAATCTGATCAGGATGGAAAGAAGCCTGGCCCTACCAGCACTGTGATTTTCTGTCTGCCCCTCTTCCCCTTGTGCCAGGGGCAGAGTTAAATTGGCGGCTACCAGCTTCTTTCTGACTTGGACAGGTTCAAACTTTAGCTGTTCTTATGGTTATATTTTAGCCAGCCAAGTTTACTATCAGTAGCTGAATTTGATGCCCAATCGTCTCTTCCTCCCCTGTTTTGGGGAAGTGGAGCTTCCAGTTCCAGCCTCAGAATAGCTCACGAGGAGGCTTGTGTCGCTAATGCAGTATGGGGCACCAGCCTCCACAGTGTGAAGTGCTGTACTCACAAATCTTCTCTGCAGGTGGGCAGTCTCTTCCTTCCATTCTTTCAAGAATGCTGCAGGATGCTCTTCTGGTCTCCTGGAGCCCCCAAACAAGTGTTTTAGGTAGCTCTGGTTGATTATTAATTGCCCTGTAGCATGAGCTGACTCTAGGAGCTCCTTACCTGCTGCCATCTTACTGGTTGTCCACGACCCTAGAGCTTTTAGCATCCCTCTGCTACCACACAGAACCTGATAATAAAGCTTATGCAGAGAAGATCAGATCTGAGGGATGAAGAGAGACCTGATGACATTGTTAGAGCCTGTTGATCTATCCTAGGACTTTATGATTATATGAACCAAGGAATTCTCTCTATTGCTCAAGACAGTTTGAGTCAAATTTTCTGTTACTTGCAACCAAGAAGCCTTGATACTGGTGTATTATATTGTCAATATTGATATTCTGCCTCATATCCCCATTAGCCCACTGACTTCACTGCAGCTGCTGTTGGATCATAATTCCAAGCTTCCCACCCCAAGACCTGTGTCTGACTCTCTTCTCTATCACTGTTGGAAGCTTGGCTGCCAGCTGGAAAAACCGGGAAGAGTATGGGTATTTGCAACCCTCAAACAATGGGGTTTGAGAAATGGTAGATAAAAAGCCCAACTTTCCTGTCCTCTGGCGGAAGAATTCTGAGGCATGTTCCACAAAGTATCTGATGTGGTCCTCAGCAGGATTGAGCACCAGCTTTCCACAGTAGTAAACTGATCATTAATGCACTTTCCTGTCTCACTTTCCATAATTCCTCACTTATACTACTTGGAATCATTTCCAACATTACTACCTTCACCCAAGTTCTTACCTTAGAGTCTGCTTTTGAAGGAATCCAAACTAATATATCAGTAAAAAGCAAATAGCCCCCACCACAATCAAGATATAAAACATTTCCCTACCTCTAACAAGTTTTCTCATTCCATTTGCAGTTGATCCTCTCTCCCTACTCCTAGCCTCAGGCTACCATTGATCTGCTTTCTTTTCATTTATCGTATTGATTTTTAAAACTTTTCATCGTGTTGATTTTATTATATAGAAGTTAAAAAGAATGTATTATATATGCTTGTAACTGTTAGCTTTA
This sequence comes from Chaetophractus vellerosus, assembly GCA_004027955.1. Lineage (NCBI taxonomy): Eukaryota > Metazoa > Chordata > Mammalia > Cingulata > Chlamyphoridae > Chaetophractus > Chaetophractus vellerosus. Next base: position 11,149 of record PVKH010022635.1, read on the forward strand.
TCCAAGAAGAATCCCAGGGAGAAACTCATTGATTTCCACTGTTGGGATTCATACAAGTCCGAACACCTTTGGGAGACTGAGCGGCAGCCACCAGAAGTCTACCTGTAGACGATCCCAAGGCATCTTCTGAGAGAGATTACTCTCCCGGGAAGAACCTGGCAAAAACAAATTATAATAAAGCCTTAGTCATTGGAGGGGCAGAGGATGACACTGAGTCATGTTTGTCACTCAGATTTGTATCCCAGCCTAGTACCCTCCATAAATTCATATTTGAGTCATGTGGACACCCAAGTGCAGGTGTATATACTGGGGTTAGGAGGAAATGTGAGCTATGAGTCAACACTGAAAGAGCAATTTCCCTAAAATCTCTGTGACATTTGTGTACAAGAACTATGTCTTTAGCATTCATTGATAAAGCATGACATAAAAAGCACATTTCCCAGAGGAACTTTGGCACTTTGAAAAATACAGCATATCTATGATGATGATGCACAGAGAAGGAGGGGGTGGCAATTAGGGAAGTGACAGCTTGATGAGCACCAGCAGCCATGACAGCTCTTTCACATGGCTTGGCAGGCATCAGAATCCTTAGCAATTACTGCTGCTGGGAACTAGGGAGACAAGATAGCTCAATAATTAAGAAATTGGATTTCAGGGTCAATAGGTCTGGATTCAAACCCGGGATCTCATTTCATACCTACCTACATAAGGATCCCTGCTACAAGGCTTGTACAAACTGACGGCGGTTGTTGAAACTAACAATTCTTTCATTCATTCAGCAAGGCTTATTGAGCACCTACAATGCCCCAGGCATCACTCAGGATATGGCCGTGAACAAAACCAATGAGCTTTGGATCTACTGCCTCTTTACTCCTGGATGAGGTGAACAGGCTCAACTCCTAGTACCTGTGTCACAAAGAATCACTCAACCTGCTCATGGTGTCTTACTCTTTCCAAGTTATAGACTCTTTGCTACCTCTCCACCAAGCTCCAAGACAATTGGATTTGAAATCCACAGCTTTGCCCTAGATTCTTTCTTCAGTTTCCCTCTTGGCTTTCTTCCCTTCCCCAATCCTGCACTTAACCAGCTTCCATTTGCTGGGGAGAGGAACATTCAAACATTTATCCTTTGATAGCCTTGATAGCCTCATCAAGAAGGAAGATAGTTATCTAGTCCTCAGAGACAAATACAGATCTTTAACTTTGACATGATTTTTGCTTCTCTGGCTTTATATGGGAAGAACAAGTCTATAGTGCACTGTTAGGGGTTTATCCCATATATGACCCCAATTCTGGGGATCTCTGTCTCATGCTTATTTCTGTCAGAGGCTAGCCCAGCTGAACCCACCGACTCTGCTTGCTTACTACCATGTACTAGGCAAGGTTCTTGAATAAAAAGAACAGATACAGACTCTGGCTAACATAAGTAGAAAACTAGAAGGATATTGGATGACTCACTGAATTGGCTGGAAAATGGAGAAACAGGCTTGGGAAATAGGCAGGAATGAGGGGTCTAGCAGCTGGGGCAGTCTGGTTAAGACAAATATTCCTGGCACCACATCATCACCATTGCTCCCTGTTTTAGTTTGCTAAAGGCTGCCAAGGCAATATACCAGAATTGTGTTGGCTTTTACAATGGGGATTTATTAGTTTAAAAACTTACAGTTTTGAGGTTGAGAAAAATGTCCAAATCAGGGCTTCACCAGCCATGCTTTTCTGTTTGTGCCATGTAGTTCCATGGATTTTATTTTTATTTTTTGAGGTACCAGGGCCAGGGATTGAACCCAGGACATCATATGTGGGAAGTCAGCTCTCAACCACTGAGCCACATTGGCTCCCCTGAGTCAGTTTTTCATTTGTTTCCTTGTTGTTTGTTTTTCTGTTTTTTTTAGGAGGTACCAGGGACCGAACCCAGGACCTCCTATGTGGGAAGCAGGCACTCAACCACTTGAGCCACATCCACTCCTTTCATGGATTTTTAGAATATTTTTATTCTGTTACCATATATAAAATCTAACATTTCCCCTTTTAATCACGTTCAGATGTGTATTTTAGTACTGTTAATTGCATTCACAATATTGTCCTACCGTCACCACCATCCATTATCAAAACAGTTCAAGCATTCCAAATAGGAATTTTACATTTTATGACTTAAATTCCCATTCCCTATCTTCCATCCCAATCCCCTGGTAAGCTGCATTCTAGATTCTAACTCTATGAGTTTGCTATTCTAATTGTTTCTATTAAGTGTTGTCATACAATGTTTGTCCTTTTGTGCCTTGGTTATTGCACTCAATATGATGTCTTTAAGGTTCATCCATGTTGTCGCATGTATCAGGACTTCATTGTTTTTTTCACAGCTGAATAATATTCCATTGTGTATATATCAAATTTTGTTCATCCATTCATCAGTTGATGGACACCTGAGTTGCTTCCATTGTTTGGCAATTGTAAATCCTGCTGCTATGATCATCTGTGTGCAAATATCTGTTCAAGACCGTGCTTTCCATTCTTTTGGGTATATACTTGTTAGTGGGATTGCTGGGTCATATGGTAATTCTTTACTTAGCTTTCTCAGGAACCCCCATATTGTCTTCCACAGCAGCTACACCATTTTAAATCCCCACCAGCAATAAATAAATGTTCCTATTTCTCCACATCCTCTCCAACGCTTGAAATTTTCCACTTTTTAAAAAAGGAATGGGGGCCCGGCTAGATAGCTCAGTGGATAAAGAGCTCGCTGGGAAACCACATGGGAGGCCCCGGGTTCGGTTCCCGGGGACCTCTCCTAGCGGGCAGACCGCCTTGAGAATGGAAGCCGCCATGGGCGGGCCGGAGCCGCCGTGGGCAGGGCAAAAAGCTGCCACGGACAGGCAAAAGCCGCCACGGGCAGGGCAGGTCGC
>PVKH010022636.1:0-14049 GCA_004027955.1 Chaetophractus vellerosus
TCAGTACAGGAGATACATCACCTTCTCATCCCCTGGGAGATATTTCTTTCTTTTTTCCTGCAGGAAAAAAGCACTCTAACAGCCGACAGCGAGGAGCTATCAAAACAAGTTCCTCCAAATCCCTGGCCCTCCCTGGTTTTAAAGGTCCTGTCCCTGGATGTGATCATTATTAGAGGGTAGAGACGCTAATTAAGGCAGAATGTCCATGGCATAAACCAAGACTGGCTTATAAAGCCCACCTCTGTGCCTCCTGCCCATAAAAACCAAAATCAGCATCAAAAGTAGAAACTTACTTGTCCAGCATTTACTTCTAAGCCCATAAGGGAGTCGCATAAAAATAAAGACACCACCCTCAATTCACAGCAGCAGCCCAGCAACCCCCAGACCCAACAAAGAATCTCTGGAAGGCCCTGGGCCTCCCAGAATGCCATCTAAAATGTCAAATATCTGCAATGCGTGTGCGACTTGATGTCACCAGCGAATACCCCCTTCTCCAAGGGCTGATTTCATATTGGAAAATGAGCAATTTAGATAAATGTTTCATTAACACAGGGTTTTCCTGCGTGATGCTAATGTACTTTGAGTAATTTGTTTTCCCAAATTCTCTTCCATGTAATCATTTCATGCAATCCTCTACAGGACAGTCTGAGACTCTCTGGGTCTCTAATAAGCAATCCAGAGAACCTAGAAACCAACCAAACAAATAAGCAAAAACCCTTACAATGTAAAAGCTACTGCGGCCGGATTGTTCCAGAAAGCACATCTCATCTGCCACAGGCTTTCTCTTGGAGTCAGGTCAGAACAGGATGTACTGACCCTATGACTGGGGGCTGGGCGGGGTACTTAAGGCAGTAAGAGTCGCGCAGTGGAGGCACTGTTGGTTCCAGAAGGGCAGACCACGGGAGAGCTGGGTCACCCAGGAAGAACGTGGGGGGTGGGAGATTTTGTATTGAGGCCCTGCAAAGCTGGTTCCCATTCTGCTTTGCTTATCTGTACAGGGATTCTTTGCTCTGTGCTGATTCCAAACCCCAAAAATTTCAAGGATATCTCTATCATTTTTTTTTAATAGTAGCTCTCAACATTTCCACAGCATATTGCTCAGAATCGCTCCAAATACACAAAAGCAGGCACCATAGAAGGGTCTGTTCCCCCAGCCTTGGGAGACGTGGTGGAACGGGTGGCTGGACGTCTCACTAACCAAAGATCATCTCTGGGGTGGAGAGGATCTTGGTTTGGTTCTCATACCCACGGGGAGCAAAAATTAAATTCGCTTAATCCTTAGGGGCTCCTGAGAGGCCAGTCTTATCACCCCCAGAGGAGATGGGGAGTTCAGTCACTAGCCCCAGGTCACAGAGACCTCAATTCAGAACCAAGTCGGCCTGACTGACTGCTGTGCCCACTCGAAATAACAGCCACCTCAAGTGACCTGCATGTTACAAGAGATAACGTATGTGGAAAGTGCTTTGAAAACACACATAAATGTTAGCCACTGTGAATAGAGCCCAGCCCTTCCACCCACCGGGCGCGCTTGGCGGCCTCTGGGAGGCGCCCCTGGGCAGGCCTCTTTCTGGAGAGAAGGCCCTGGCATCTGAAGGCAGCCCGAGCGCCCTCTGGGCACTTACTTTCTCAGAACGGCAATCTCATTTTCGATGCTGCTTTCTTTACCCTTCAGCGCCTTCTTAGGGATACACTTCACTGCAAAGAGTTTTCCAGTTGCTTTCTCTTCAGCTAAAACCACTTCAGAAAACGCCCCACTGTGAAGAAAGAGTGAAAAAAAAAAAGAAGCGGCTTAGATTCCAGACTTTGGGATTTCAAAAAGGTTCCCCCAATTCTACAACCAAAGCTTCAGTAATAACGAGAAACATAAAAAGCAAGTCTAATATAACCGCTGTGTTCTACCCAGCATCATTCCCCACCAAAATTATTTTTTTCCCTTAGCAAATGTTCAAACTTTATTAACCACTTTTTGAGTGAAGTATAATTTTAATTTCTGATCCACTGCATACATAAAAATATATGTGCACAGGTATGTATTTTTATATGTATATTAATTTCTGAGTTACATGAAGATGTCGATATAATAATTTAAATCACGGGACACTCACGAGAACCACTTCAATCCTTAAGTAAACGCTTTGGACAAAGATCACATACCATGAATAAGTCCTAAGAGAAAAATCGAACGAAAGCTTCCCATGAGTCACACATGAGGCTGGACTCCTGGAAATGATTCCCATTCTGCCTTTCCAGTTGGGTGAGGAAACACGAATAACCCGGGGACAGAGCGACCCAACGTCTTTTCTCAAAGAAATATACACGTGCAACTATGCCCCATGCAAAGGGACCCTGGATACTTCCAGGGGTTTGGCCGCTGAATGAGGAGAAAACCGTCACCTTGGACAAACTGCAAGGCTCCCAGAAAAAGTCCCCAAGCATCTGAAGTCATCAGCAACCTCCCACCACTACCACCAAAGGTGACTAGAAAGCCAAACTCAAATTTCGAGATTCTCACAGGCCCTTTCAACCAAGCAAAGCTCAGACCCCGGACATGTGATGAATTCTCACAGGTAGGTAGGAAGGTAACGAAAGGGTGATGTGGCGTAACGTGTAATACTGGCACGGTTTAATTCATTGGCCAGGGTGAGCGAGTCTCCAATGGAGAGATTTATTCTTTTTAAGCCAAACAACCAGCAAACAAAACACACACGGCCCAGATGTGCTAAGGCGGGAGTCTCGCCTCCTTGAGACTGTAACGTTAACTTTGCAAGGGCAACTGGAACCATCTAACCTGGGCACTCGTCCCCCAGGAGGTCCCTGTGGTCAGCGAGCCCCGGGCCAGCGCCTCAGTACCCCCCCACACACACACACTGCCAGCGGGGCGCCCAGGGGCCACGCTTGGGCAGGAGCGGAAATCCCCTCCTGACCCGGAAGCAGAAACAGGGGCCTCGACCACCCACTCCAGACCCTCCGTGCGTTGGAGAGAGGAAGCACCACGAGTGCTGTGGTTGAAATGTGCCCCTCTCCCAAAGATTTGCTCAAATCCTAACCCCCCCGTTCCTCGGAATGTGACCTTCTTTGGAAACAGGTCATTGCGGATGGAGTCAGTTAAGATGAGGTCATAGTAAATTAGGGTGGCCCCTCATCTTATACAATTGGCGTGTTTGGAAGAAGAGAGGAGACACAAAGGCATAGAAATGGAGGGGAGACAGCCATGAGAAAAGAGGTGCATCTACAAGCCAAGAAACTCCATGGACTGCCGGCAATTCTGGAAGCTGGAGGAGGCAAGGAAGGACTCTCCCCTAGGTTCTGAGGGAGCACGGCCCTACCGACGCCCTGATTTGGACTTCTCGCCTCCGTAACTGTGAGGGAACATATTCCTGTCATGTGAAGCCTCCCAATCTGTGATATTTTGTCACGGCAGCCATAGGAGACTAAGGCAGGGCCCCACTCAATCATTCTCATCCCTCAATTCTCAGGAGCCACCCGTGCTCCCTCAGAGGGGCCCTGGGCACAGAGATACTGCTCCACATGCCTCTACGCCATTATGGACAAACCGTCAGAATCTAAGTCAAGCCACTGAGGCACCAATGTCGACACCAGGGCCTCAGGGCCGACGCTCTCTCTGTATCAAAGAGAGAGAGGTCTCTGCCAGGGGAATGGGCCAACTCCAGCTTCCTGCCCATCTGACTGAGACACACAATCCAACTCAGACTGGAGGAAGAAAACCATATATTTCCAACATCCCTTCTAGTGAGAGGAATCCATTCCCACTTCATCCAAGTGTGTCTTTGGGACAGCATCAAGAGATGTGCATCCACCTTCAAGGTCTGCACCTTATTCTATAAACCTGAGGGGCAGGAGGTGGTGATTCCACAAAGTAACCAAATGGAAAATTCAGAACAAGGATCTTCTGCACAAAATCCACAAAACACTAGCCACATAGTATTCTCCCCTCAGAACACTGTATGCCACATGTAGAGCCTAAACCTCCTCGAACCAATATTGGTTTTTTGTTTGTTTGTTTGTTTTAAAGATTTATTTCTTCCCACCCCCTTGTTGTTTGCACTTGCTGTGTCTGTTCATTGTGTGCTCATCTTCCTTTTTAGGAGGCACCAGGAACTGAACCCAGTCCTCCTATGTGGGAAGGAGGCACCTAATCTCTTAAGCCACCTCCACTCCCTGCTTTGTTGTGTCTCTCATTATGTTTTTCTCCTTGTGTCTCTTGTTGCATCAGCTCACCACACCAGCCTGTTGGATCTGCTCACTGTCCTGTCCATCTTCTTTAGGAGGCACTGAGAACCAAACCTGGAACCTCCCATGTGGTAGGTAGGAGCTCAATCGGAGCCACATCCGCTTCCCCCAGTATTGCTAAACGGTAATTATTCAATATAAACAAGCAAATCAATATGGAAACTGACAAATGAAGAAATAAACCCCACCAGGGATCTAGGGAACATCTAATCCCATCTAGCAATAGCCCGGTAACTGCCAACTGCTTTCCCTCAAGAAAACCTGTTCCCTACAACCTCAGGGAATCTCCCTAAGCCCACTCACCTCCACCTGGGGGATCACCTTCCACAAGAATTACCAGGTGGGGCAAGACCCCAAGGGGGTAGGTACACACTCCTTTTAGCAGTCCTGTAGGGCAGGGAGGACAAGAAGTGTCTTAGAGAACAAGGAAATCAGTGAGGAAAGACCAGGCTTCTAGTGCCTGGACGATTTCATACCAGACGTTTCACTTTTCCTCTCTGTCTCTTGGGTCCCCGAGGCTGTCGACACCACAGTGTCTTTTTGCACCTGTCGGCTTTACTAGGCCTGTTTTTCAGAAGCAGAGAGCCCTGAATGGCTGCGTGCCACCAGACCCTGCTCCGTCCCCCGGCTCCACTCTGCATGCAGCTGTGGCCCTTGCTTCCCAGAACAGGTCAAGGCCAAGCAAAAGGAGGAATTCTGCCAAAGATACAACCTGTGGTGAAGACAGCGGGACGCCCTCAGGAGAAGGTGCTTCCATGCCCTTCTTGGAAAACACAGTGAGAAAAGGTGTCTGCATAAATCAAGCCTTGAGCAGTAGAGGACTGGAAGGGACTGGAGGTGCCCCCAAGAGCCGGTGCTGCTGCAGGAGCCCACGCAGAGGGGAGGCGGGGCGTGCTCTGGACCGGGCAGCTCTCTGCCCCTGACTGTGGGGGGGACGCGCTATGGGACGGGCTGGGTATGAGGCCCTGGGGAGGGCAGGCAGTGACATACAGGTTTGCACAGGGTTCCCGGAGCTAAGCAGCCAAGGGCTCGACAAAATGAGCCACCAGAGGGGCCCCATTGGAAGGACGAAGGGCAGACCCGTGATCTTGGGCACTTCCACCAACAGTTCCCGAAGAAAGTCACAAAGCCAAGGCTACCCTCACATCTTCTCGGACCGGTTCCACTTAACAGCTTTGCCTGGGGATGGACACATTAAAAAAAAAATCTTTACACTCATTACCTCTCTAAAGGAAAAAAGAAATTACAGTCAATTCTCATTATTCACAGCAGTACCGTTCCACAAAGTCGCTGCAAATCATGAATTAACGAATACCGAACCACGGCTCCTGGGGGAAATATGGGGTTAGGCTCCTGCGAGCTCAGGTCACATTTTCCTCAACCGATCAATACACAGCATTATTTCATGTGTGTCTGTTCAAAGACTCCTCGCTTAACAGACACTGTTGATTAATTGACATTGAACTCACGGCCAGCGGCACCAGAACTCATGCCTGATCAGAGCTTATCTAACCGGCGTATTTTCTCTGCAAGACACAGTCACAGTCTTTTTGTGCTTAAGAACACAAGACAGCACTTCAGCGCTACACTAGGGGGCCATTTCAACTCGCAAAATTACCAACGGAAAGCAAAAAAATACGAGAAACATGGCACTGTATCTACCGCAAAAAGGACATGTGTTTATAGCCAAACAAGAAAGCAGAGTGTCACCTCATTCGACCTCAGCCATGCGTCACGCAACTCAAAATTTTCACCACTCTGAGCATATCTGCAAATGACTGCAAAAGGGACAGGAGTATTGATTTGGGCGTTAGGAATACATTTTAGTGAGTAAGCAAATTCACAAACACAGAATCTGGGGAAGCAAATGTGGTTCAGGTGACTGAGCTCCTGCCTACCACATGGGAGGTCCCAATTTGGTTCCCAGTGCCTCCTGGAGAAAACGAGCAAGACAGCCAGCTGGCACAATGGGCAGTCACAGCAAGCTGACGCAACAAGGAGACACAAAGAGGAAACACAATGAGAGACACAACAAACCAGGGAGCTGAGGTGGCTCAGGCGATTGAGTGCCTCTCTCCCACATGGGAGGTCCCACTGCCTCCTAAAGAGAAGACGAGCAGACAGTGACCGCAAACAAAGGAGGTGGAAGGGGGGAGAAATAAATAAATCTGAAAAAAAAAAAACAGAATCCACAAATAAACAAAGAATAATGAACATATGAGGGAGTGTCAGGTACCAGGCGTTTTGTACCACCTGATAGTTGCAAAGCACTTTGGCATATATGGACTCACCCAATCCCGACAGCAAGCCCATCAAGCATGGACAGGGAGGTGACTGTCACCTCTCACAGGTGAGGAACTGAGGCTTAGCTGTTCAAGCCGGTAAGGGTCAGAAAATAAAACTCGGGCTTCCCATCCCCTCCAGCGCTGTTTTCAACGTGTTACACTGGGTGGATACTGCTTTGCCAGGGGAGCCCGGCACACAATGGAGGGTCAGACCCCCAAGGGTGCAGATAAATCCGTCTGGTTTTATCCTTTAGGCAAACACTATGCACTGCCTTCTTGAAGCTTTCCAAGGACAAAAAAAGCTCTCTATTTTAGGGAATGAGATTAGCATAAATTGTTATTCTTCCTCCAATAAACAGAAATCACTTGGAGATACTTCCCTGTTCCAGGAAAGCTAATTGAAAAAAAAAAAAAGACCTCATGAATGAAGAGTTTGGGCACTTTCAATGTAATGACACAACAAAGTGATGTGCGTGATCCACAGAGAAGGGGGGGGGGGGAGGGGGGGGGGGGGAGAGAGGGGGGGAGACAAGAAGGCAAGCAAGGAGAACCTCCGAGAGCACGTAAAGTCTTCAGAGGACTCAAGAAAATAAATTCCCAGGAACAAAAACAGCGACTACGAGTGACAGTTATAAAAATACAAGGGGGTGGGGAGCAGATGTGGCTAAAGCGGTTGAGCGCCTGCTTCCCACATGGGAGGTCCCAGGTTCGGTGCCCGGTGCCTCCTAAAATAAAAAATAAAAATAAAAACAGGCAACAAGCAAACGAACAAAGAAACTAACTCAGGGGAGCCGATGTGGCTCAGTGATTGAGTGCTGGCTCCCACATATGAGGTCCTGGGGTCACTCCCCAGTCCCAGTTACCTAAAATCTATCTATTTATCTATCTATCTATCTATCTATCTATCTATCTATCTATCTATCTATCTATCTATCCATCTATCTCTATCTATTTATGGGTGTCAGAACAGGTGGCACAAAATCAGCTGTAGAATATAAGTACTGCGAGTGTAGACAGAATGGCAGGTGCCCAGTCAGATCGAATTCCATCTGGACCTTGAGAGAACATGCTGTGCACCCTCTGACCGTCTGCAATCAGACTTCTTCCCCAACCATCCCACAAGTGGAACCAGGCTGGCAAGACCTGGTCTGTGTAACACCCGGTGCCCTTGACCTCCTTGGTGCTACAACACTGCTCCCACTTGCCCCTTTTCATCCATCTGCTCACATATACACCAGCTCCTCCCCCTCCCTTCAAATATCAGTGACTCCCCAAGGTTTTCTCCGCAGCTCCCTCTTCTTCTCCTTCTACATCCGCCCTGTGGAGAACCTCAGTTGCTTCTGTAACTTTGGCCACCACCCACCGGTAGGCCCGTGGCCTCCTAAACTTTGTGTTTTAGTCTCGCACCTCTTCCCAACAACCTCGGGCCTACTGAGTCCACTAAGGAGCCTCTCAGGCACCTCCTAACCAAAGCAAAGAACGGTATCTCCAAGGCCAAGAGCCTCTCTCTTATCTTCTCTCGTTTCCACCTCTCTCGCTCTCATTCCCATCACTCAGGACATTCAGAGGTCCCTCCACCAAGAACAAGTTCTTGTTCCTTCTCTTCTGGAGGACATCTGTGACCCCTCATGATCTCTCTGCCCCAGGAAGCCTTCCTCCTACCTGCTACTTCCTATCCCGGAGCGACTGTTCTGAAACAGAGCTCTGACTGTGCTATTCCCCTCCTTAGATCGGAGTTTAAACTCCTTTGCAAGTTATCCAAGGCATTCAAAGCCCTTCCCAACCTGACCCCAACTTTGCAGGCTCATCTCCCCTAGAGCCAGCCTCCCCCAACACAAACACTCCCCACCACACGTACCCCTCCATCCTTCTACAGCCCAAGCTACCCCCGCCCTCCCAACAATGCCATTCCTTTTTCTTTCTCCTTGCCAAAATTCCCTTCATTTTTTAGAGGCCCAGCTTGTGCACTTCCCCCTCTGAAGGCTTTCTCAGTGGTCTCCGGCCCATTTCCAATGATCCCTCAGTCTGAGGCCGGCACACCTGGCTCTTACTTCCCTTTCCCCACTTAAACATCCCATCATGTTCCTTTATGGTCCTACCTATAAGAGAGCAGAAGCAATGTCACTCTTCTCTGGCTCTCCACATCTACCATTGCTGGGCACAAACCAGAGCCCAAGAGGGTTTCAAGGGCTCTCCTCCAATTCTCCATCTAACCTTCCACATTTCTGCTAAGCCAAAGGTCAGCGAAAAAATCGGTACAATCTAGTGACTTTCCACCCAATGTTGAAGAAAATAGGGCTACCTTTTCCTCCTCTGAAATGTGTTCCTCTAAATTTCTCTGTGAGCCTTTGCAGAAAAAAACCTCAAAGGTTTCTCTTGAAGCAAAAAAATTCGGTAGGAAAGCGGCAAGGACAGAAGTTTATAGTGATGAAAAGGCTTTAGAAAGTGCACAATCGTGAGAGAAATAAAAATTCCAGGGTTTTGAAAATTGCCCTTTTTTCAAGTTGTGACAAAGTATTTATTGGGATTATAAAGAAAGCCATTATTCTATTAGAAGAACACACCAAGGTTCCATCTAAATTCAATGTATGTATGGCAAATCACAGGGAAGGTCAAACAAAAAGTTATTCTTCAAGTGTTAAATATTTTCTGTCCCTGAAGAGAAGCTGTGGAAATTACAAGAGTTGAATCCTTCTCCCTTTTCTTCCCCATTTCAAAGGAAATCAAGTCATCACCTGGTGGGAGCTCACTCTAATTCCAGGCCACGCACCCAGGAAGAAGTAAACAGGTGTTTGAGAGCTGAATTTCCAAAACTAAAGAGAAATGTCACATTTGCTATATCGACAAAAGACTTCTAAACTCCTACCTATGCCTTGGACCTCGTAACCGACGGCTCTGACAAAGGCTGTTTTGTTTTGTTTGGGCAAGTCCGTTTTAAGAAATGAGTTGTGGTGTTAAGTGTGGCAGAGCTACCTGCTCTAAAGCTCACCTTCCCAGCCAGGTATACCCCAGTCCTCCAGGAACAGAATGGTCAAAGCTCAACGGACCAAGGGGAAGGCAAAGAAAAGAAGTGGGGCTGCGCTCTGGCAAGTTCTTATCTTCCTAAGTTCCCTAAAAAAGGTAGCACGTACCCAGAAGACGTCTCAGCTAGAAAAGGACATTTAAGGACTTTTGTGAACTAGCGACAGACATTTACCTTCCAATTGGTAAAGAAATTCATGGAGCCATTCAGAGTATGTTAACTGCAGATCCGCAGGTACATATTGGATGGAACTCAGAGCTAAGCCAAGCCCAGAGCTATACAGGCTGACCCACCTCCTAACACCAATTTATTATCATAAAAAGCAAAAACAAGACTCTCTGGGTTCCATTTTCCCCATTTCTAATAACCTCTAACCTGAAGTCATTAAGAACAAAGTATCAGACAGTACTTGGTTGTTCTAAGCGTTCTTAATTTTAAAATAAACACTTTTCTCATACAAGAGCCACTGAATCACAGGATGGGCAAAATATTTATTATTTAACCTCCAGACAGACTATGGCAACTTGCACATTTTAGGTGCTTCCCAAATGTTAAGTCAGATTGACTTGGGGAAACCTGAAAAAGACTCCTCCACTTTTCAACAAGAATTGGGAATTCAGGAGCTGTCTATTTGATTCACGGCAGTACACTATATCAACCCCTCGGTAAAATAATATCCGTCCCAACATAGGCCATGAAATAATCAGATGGTGCTGAAATGATCTACCCGATTAGCTCAGAGTCGGCCAGCACTGGATCACTGCCTTCTTGTGCTTTTTAATCATTCTACATGAAAATCTGATGGATTGTGTTATTAACTTTATTAATGGCATTGCCTCCAGCTCACTGCCATGCTTGTAAGTACAATTGGGCCGGCAGATATCACCCCCAGTCCTCGTGCCATAAACTAAAAAGTTCTTTTCAACCAAGCATACTATTCTCCCCATTGTCAGGCCAGGGCGATATTGGCTAGTGAAGAAAATGGGGAAAAAACTAAGCCGCAAAATAAGTGAAGTTGGTGACATTTGGCTTCAGACAATCTAGGAAATAGACACGTGCTTTTTAGACCTATTTTCCAGAGCTGAACCAATTCTTAAAATGCGGCGGGGGTGGGGGGAATGCCTGGAAATCCCTCTGCTCACCGACACTAGGCCATCCAAACAAATAAAAACAGCAATGGAGTTAAATTCTGTGTGTAAGCAACTCTCCCAGCATGAAGTGGGCACTTTGAGAAATGACATTAACTCTCTCTGGGCGAATCTTTAGCTAAAAATCTTCACTCATTTGCATACCACTAATGACATTTTGCAGTGCTAATTTGGCACGCTGACTTGGAGAAAGCCAGGCCCAATGGAAATTTCAAGTTCTGCCAAGCAAACACCGCAGAAACAGAAGTCTTGCTTTTGCACGCTTCAAGGACAAAGAGGGGGAAGCGGATGTGGCTCAAGTGATTGAGCTCCTGCCTATCACACGGGAGGTCCTGGGTGTGGGTTGTGACAACGCACGTCTTGGGAGAAGATGAGCAAGACAGTGAGCTGGCGGGATGGGCTGGCATGGCGAGCTGATGCAACAAGATGATGCAACAAGGAGATACAAGGAGGAAACACAATGAGAGACACAACAAGGCAGGGATTGAAGGTAGCTCAAGCGATTGAGTGCCTCTCTCCCACATGGGAGGTCCCAGGTTCAGTTCCTGGTGCCTCTGAAAGAGAAGATGAGCAGACACAGAGAGCACACAGCAAATGGACACAGAGAGGAGAGAGAGAGCACAAACAACGAGGGGGGCAGGAGGATAAATGAATAAAATAAATCTTTAAAAAAAGAAAAAAGAACAAATAGGCATGCATGTACATTGGCATCCAATTCAGATATAATATTTATGCACCGAAGCGAGTCTTCTAAAACCCTGAACTTGGAAATTACATAGTAAGCCATACATTAGTTTGTGTTAATGCTTGAGCTGAAAGTATTAACAGCCCCTTTCTCAAAACATAAACTATTACTCAGCCTCTTAATTAATGTGGACCAGTGCCTTATCAACCAGTTGAAATTAGACACATATTCTTAACTTTAGTAAGCTGATGCTTAGGAACAAGGAAACTCATTAAAATAGCTCTTTTTCTCTGAAAAACCCGTCTTCCTCTACTGCTGGTAAATTCTACAACGACAAGCAACCTTCCGTAACAGCTTCGAGAACCATGAGAACACATGCTTAAATATTCATACGCTGAGCTTGGTTTTTGTCCAGATCAATACACGCTCGGAGCACATCCCTGGGCCTAAACGCACGGATGCGGGTGTGGGTTGCGACAACGCACGTCTCAGGGGAAGGCATCAAATGCCAGCGCAGGCTTCGCTTGTGACATCTTTGGTTTCTTACAGTTTCTTCTGTGGCTCTAAGTCTTTCCTGCCTACAGATGCACTCATCCAAATGCGGAGGACAAATAAATTCCAAACGAATGCGTATTGCCACCATTTAGAGAACTTGCTTCATTTAACAGTGCGACACGTCCCCTTCGCTGCTCTGACTTTACCTCTGCACTCCTCAAGCTGCTTGCTGAAGGCTGATCCACCGAACCCAAGTGACTCCTCCTGGAAGCCTGTCTTTTGGAGATGGTGGTGGGATAAAATGGTCGGTCCTTCTGGGATTGCAAAGTCTGATGGCTTTAAAGGTTAGCAACAGTAAAAGGCACGACATGTGGCACGCGGCCCATACGTGCACTTGGTGCAAGGATATGCTTTCCTTGGATGAGACGCCGTGGCTTGGATGAAAGGGGAATGCCCAGGAGAGTCCCCTGCGGTCCCTTCTTCATCAAGTCTGCTGAGTCTTGGGTGGTTATTTCTCACTGCAGCCTGCACGGCTCTTCCATTTGACCAGTGTCTCTCCTGACCCAGGTGGGCTTCAGAGCAGCCCTCCCCTTGCTCACTCCCACCTCCTCTGCACAGAAAGCCGTTCCAGCCCCCTCCTCTGAGACAGGTGCCAACGTCCAACGTCCTGCTGCCACTGACCACAGCCCACTGGCGGCTGTCGTCAGCAAACGGTGGGCAAAGAGAGGGCCAGGACATTCAGATGGATCACAGCCGGCCGTGCCCAGGGGCCCATTCCCACTCTCTGGGGTCCTCTGGAGGGCACTTTGTTTTAAGCACTTTTTAGGCTTTTTTTTTTTTAAAAGCCTAACACAACACAAATTTATTATCTCAGAAGTGTGACATGGGCTTCACTGGACTAAAATCAGGGTGTCAGCAGGGCTGTGTCCCCTCTGGAAGCTCCAGAGGAGAATCCCTTCCCCCGCTGGAAGCTTATTTTAATTCTTGTCCAGGGCAGGCATAGCATCAGGTAATCTGGAGGCACATTTCTTTAAGCTCTGCACCAATCAAACTCACACATGGAGGTACGTTTTAGTTTTTCAAGCGCCCTTATTAGAAACAAAATACAAAGACTCCTTATGGCCATATAATTACAACATGAAAAAGACATATGGCAAAACATTGGAAATCCTCTAAATATCCATTAAGGGGGGGCCAATTAAATATAAAGTATGGTCTGAAAGTGCAATAGCATAATATACAGCCATTTAAAATAATTAAGTAGCTTTGTGTGTGCTGATATGGAATCATCCCAAAAATATATTACGCAAAAAATATATATAGGTACAGGGCAATGTGTGTGTTATATTCCTACTCTATTAACACACACAGACACACACACTCCATCCCTGGAAAGACGGACAAAACCCCAAGTAACAGTTTGCCTCTAGGGAGGATTTCTGGGGGCCTAAGAACAGTAGGGGATGGTAGGCATTTTACTATTTACATGTACTCTTTATCCACTAAACAATACTTAATGAAGTGGAGAAAAATCTGGGGGCAAATAAAGAGAGAGAAAATAATCAATATAAAAAAGACTAACCAATTAATTAAATTCCTGTACCAGACGCTGTGGTTGGATTAACCATCTATTTACGCCACGTCGACGAGATAAATCTACAACAATCCTATTACCTAGCCGAGTTCACCCTTCGTCCGGCCTGGATAACCCGTTAAATTGGGTTTGGTAGGAACCGGCCATTCAGGCCTCTAAACTTGGTTTGCAATCGGCCTGGACACTTTCACAGCTGAAGGAATCCGATCGCTTTCAGGAGAAAAGCTTTAGTTCCTAGAGGTCCTTCTTTAATAACACTGGGGGGGAAACGTGGCAAGCACGAGGGAATGTGAAATAGGCCTTGAAGGATGAGGAATGTTTCAATAGGCAAAAATAACTGGGAAGAGAGAGGGACCCCAAAGGCCAGGTGATGTACAGGTGAGGAAAGAGAGGGAGGGGGGCAGTGGATGGATGTGCAAACTCCAATGCCAAGACCTGATTATATATAATATATTCACAACATCACAGAGCCCTGTCACAGGGAGAACAATGCCCCCCAAAGACATCCACGTGCTAATCCCCAGAACCCATGAATATGCGCCCCCTCCCACGGCAAAAAGGACTCTGCA
>PVKH010022637.1:0-14059 GCA_004027955.1 Chaetophractus vellerosus
CAAAAAGTAAAAAGGGGAATTGTGGGAAAATGGCAGCAGATTAGATAGGCAGAGCTCAACACTCTCACAAAAACAGTGAAGAAAGAGATAAAAGTGGGCAAGGAACCCACTTTGGGATTAAGCAGGCCAGGACAGTACTTCACAAATCCCAGGAGAGTGAGGGACAGAGAGGTGAAGAGTATGAAAGGACAAATGTGAGATACCAAACCCCCACAGCAGCTGGGAAGGGCTCCCCTCCGCCTCCCCCAGGATATTAAGCTGGGGCAAAATTCCTGACTGACTATAGCCAAATGAAAGGGGAACAGATATCTGCCTCCCTGTCAGCTGTTACAAGGGAAAAGGGAGGTGGAAATGGAGGGTTTTTCTTCAGTGAATTCAGCCAGCAGAGCCCACTTTGAATCACAGCTCTAGCCAGAACAAAACACAGGAAAATAGAGAGAGATACACCTCCTTGGAAAGGTATGTCAATGTAAGCCATCTACTTACCACTCTGGAAATTTTGTGGATAAAAACTTGTTACTCACGGGGCCGGCTGTAGCCCAATTGGTAGGGCGCCAGTTTACCACATAGGAGGCCCAAGGTTTGGTTCCCAGGGCCTCCTCAAGCGGGCAGACCACCATGAAAAGGCAAGCCACTACGGGCAGGGCAAGCCACCGTGGGCAGGGCAAGCTGCCATGGGCAGGGCAAGCCCCCGCAAGCAGGGCAAGCCGCCGCAAGCAGGCAGGCCACCACACGGTGAGCTGACTCGGCGGGTCACCACGGCAGGTGGAGACAAGCAGACACAGAAGAACGCAAAAATGAATAAAGCAAGAACAAGCAGAAAGGAGGGGGATATGTAATAAATAAGTAAACAAATAAACAAACAAACTTGTTACTCTCTGTCCACTTACCCTGGGAGAAATATTGCACCCCATTAGAGGGTCCCAGGTATCATTTTGATAACTTAAGCTGAGCAACTTTAAAACTTTAGAATAAGTCAAAGAAAATATCAAAGAAGAGTGGTGGGGGAAAAAAAGGCAAGAAAGAGAAGTTGCCTATCAAAGTAAATTCACCAACATATTCAGATGCTTAGACATCAGCAAAAAATTACAAGCCATACTAGGAAACAGGAAGAGATGGCCCAGCCAAAGGAATACACCAAATATCCTGAAGAGATACAGGAGTTAAGACAATCCATCATTGGTAATCACACAACTCTCCTAAATCAATTGGAAGATGGAATGAAATATGACTAAAGAGATAAAGGAAATTAAGAAGACACTGGGTGAACATAAAGAACAATTTGAAAGCTTGCAAAGAAAAGTAACAGACTTTATGGGAATGAAAGACACAATGGATGAGATTTAAAATAGATTAGAGGCATATAAGAAGAGCAGATTTGAAATTTTTAAAACCAGAATTAGTGATTTCAAAGAGAGAAAATCTGAACTGGAACAGACAGGAGACATAGAAAGAGAGGAGAATAGAAAAAAATGGAACAGGTTCTCAGGGAATTGAGTGACAATGTGAAAAACACAAATAAATGTGTTATCAGGGTCCCAGAGGGAGAAGACAATGGAAAAGGGGCAGAAAGAATATTTGAGGAAATAATGACTGAAAACTCAACCTTTATGAAAGACATAAATATCAATATCCAAGGAGGACGACAGACACCAAACAGAATAAATCTGAATAGACTTACCCAAAGACACCTACTACAAGAATGACAAATATCAGAGATAAAGAGAGGATTCTGAAAGCAGCAAGAAATCAAAGGAAAGTATCGTGCACAAGTAAACCTTGATAAGATTAAGTGCCAACTTCCCATCAGAAACAGTGGAAGAGAGGAGTAAATGGTATGACTTATTTAAGGTACTGAAAGAGAAACATTGCCAGCCCAGAATTCTGTATCCAGTAAAGCTGCCCTTCAAAATGAAGGTGAGTTCAAAGTCTTCACAGACAAAAAAAAAAAAAAAAAAGCTAGACTATGTTACCCAATGACAAGAATTACAAGAGATACAAAAGGGAGTGCTGCAGTCTAAAAGGAAAAAAAACAAGGATGGGAGACTTGGAGAAAAGTGTAGAAATGAAGATTATTAGGAAGGGTAAATGAAAGGGTATAAGACAGACAATAGCATGATATGACAACACAAAGCCAAAGGAAAAAATATATGAGGAAAGTAATGCATTTACAGTAATAACGTTGACTGTTAATGGTTTGAACTCCCCAATCAAATGACATAGACAAATATCACCAATCTATATGTTGTCTGCAAGAGGCTCACTTTACATAGAGATGTAAGGGCACAACCAATTAAAAGTGAAGTTGGAAAAAAATACTCCATGCAAATAGCAACCAAAAAGAGCTGTAGTAGCTATAATAATATGAGACAAAATAGATTTTAAATGCAAAACTGTTATAAGAGATAAAGGTCATTATATATTAATAAAAGGGACAATTCAATGAGAAGAAATAACTATTCTAAATATTTATGCAAATAAGCTTTGCATCCCAAGATACATGAGGTACACACTGGCAAAGCCAAAGGGAGAAATAGATGTCTCTACAATAATAGTTGGAAACTTCAATACACCATATTCGGTATTGGATAGAACATTAGGACAGAGATAAATAAAGAAACAG
The DNA here is from genome assembly GCA_004027955.1 of Chaetophractus vellerosus. Taxonomy (NCBI): domain Eukaryota; kingdom Metazoa; phylum Chordata; class Mammalia; order Cingulata; family Chlamyphoridae; genus Chaetophractus; species Chaetophractus vellerosus. The sequence continues at coordinate 2,624 of PVKH010022637.1, forward strand.
AGTCTGAATAATATGACAAATGAACTAGAAATAGCAGACATCTATATAGCCTTGCACCCCAAAACAGCAGGATAAACTTTCTTTTCAAGTGCTCATGGATCCTTCTCCAAGATAGACCATAGGTTCCATCACAAGACAGGAAGGAATATATTTTTAAAAGATTGAAATTATACAAAACACTCTCTATGATCACAAAGGAATGAAGTTTGAAACCAATAATGGATGGAATAAAGGAAAATTCATATACATGGAGATTAAACAACACACATTATGTAATCAGTGTGTCAAAAAAGAAATGGCAAAATAATTTAGCAAATGACAATGAGAACAAAACATATTAAAACCTATGGAAAGGATACTGTATTTTGTCAAATGCTTTTTCTGCATCTAAAGAGATGATCACGTGATATTTTCTTTGATCTCTTAATGTGGTTCATTACATTGATTGGTGTAAATAATTGACCATAGTTGGTAGCAATGCCTCAATATTTGTACACCAACTATAACAAATATACCAACTACAAGTAAAATGTTACTAATAATGGAGCAGGGAAAAGGGAGCGGGTGTTGGGTATATGGGAATCCCCTATATTCTGTACTTGTCTTTTCTGTACCCTAAAGCATCTTTACACTAAAGATAAAATGAAAAAAAAAATAAGACACTGTGGGAATATGCAAAGAAAATGTCACTGTACATACAAGACAACAACAGATCTTACATTGATGAACGATATAATGTCAAAGACGTTTTTATTATTTTAAAGTTTTTAAATTTTTTTTTGTAATTTAATTTATTTTTAAACTCTCATTATTTCATTATTTCATTTTCTTATAACTTTCATATGGTTATTTGGTTGGCATGGAAGGAGGTTAACCTGGGCATACATATTAGGGAAATGAATGAGTTCAAGTGTTCATGGGGCTTTGTCATGGTGGGTGGAAATACACACAATAACCAAAGGAATATTCTTGCTGTCTCAATAGACAATAAGGCAGTCTGCCTTATTGTCTATTGAGACAGCAAGAATCCCACAAGTACAGGGGCAGTACCTATTAAAGGAGGATGGACCATTGTGAAGGGTCTTTGATATTGATGACTGTACTTATGAACCTTTTCTTTTGAAATTGAAACTTAGCGTAGTATTAAATGTTGCCTAAGAGTTACCTCCTGAGAGCCTCCTTGTTGCTCAAATGTGGCCTCTCTCTAAGCCAAACTCAGCATATAAATGCATTATCTTCCCTCCACCACCACCACCTCACATGGGACATGACTCCCAGGGATGAACCTCCAAGTGCCAACTAGCACTGCAACTGTAAATAGACCTTAACCAAAAGGAGGAAAAGGTAAATACAAATGAGTTTTTAAGTCTAAGAGTTTTTAAAGTGAGGCAGGAAGTCATTCCAGATGTTATGCTTTTGTATGTCTCAGCAGGATCTCATTGACTGCCAGAGTAAATAGTGCCTCAAATAGCAGGTTTCCTGAGGACTCTAGAGACATCTAGACACTATGGGCAGGGCAGACAGCTCAGGAGTTTGATGCCCTGCCAGTGGGACCTACTTTGGAATTTATGCTTCCCACTGTGACAAATTAGACTTAGTTGTGTTTTCCCTACACATGGCTCTTCTGTTCCTTCTATTTGAACCTATAGTTAGTTCTAGATTTTATAGGTGTATGTCTAAAACACTTAAATCTTTGGGCCATCCAGGAGCCAGGTGGGTCCTGAATCTCAACAGAGCTGGAGCACCTACTCTCCAGTCATTGAACTCACCCAGGACAACTAACAAGGAAATGATGGTGGACAACGCCCCTCCCAAGGAACAGAGAGAGCCTGCAACTTTAAGCAAGATGGTCCCATCTACCTGTTCCATGGCAACTAAACTCCCCCTCAACTAGAGGTGGAGTGGAAATCACCATCCAAAAATCATCAGGATTGGGGAATAAATGATAGAGTAGGGTAGACTTTCTGTTATTCTACTATAGACTTATTGTTATTCTAACAATGGAAGAACGTTTATCATTGATGTGGACAGAGTGCCACCAGAGGTCCTGAGGGAAGGGAGAGGGAAAATTATGTGTAATATTAGACTATTTTAGGGACATTGGTATTGTCCTGAAAGACATTTCAATGAGGGATACAGGCCATTATACATTTTGTAATAATTTACACAATTGTGCAAGACAGAGTGTAAATTATTGTGTAAACTATATTCCATGCTTAGTGGCAATGCTCCAATATGTGTTCATAAATTGTAACAAGTGTACCACACTAATGAAAAATGTTGTTAATGTGGATAAATGTGGGAGTGGGAGGGAGTGGGGTATTTGTGAATCCCCTATATTTTTTATGCAACATTTATGTAGTATAAATTATACTTTAAAATATTTTAATATTAAAAAAATGGATAAACAAAAATGCAGTGCTGAGTGGAAAAATTTTAGCTCTCAAGGCTTACATTATATTTTAAAAAAGACATAAACTTGAAGATCTAACTGCACACCTGGAGGACCAAGAAAAAGAAGAACAAACCAAAAAAGCTGAAAGAAAGAATAAAGATCAGAGCAGAAATCAATGAAATCGAGACCAAAAAAAAAAAAAAAAATAGAGTCAACAAAATCAAAAGTTGTTTCTTTGAGAAAATCAACAAAAATCAACAAAACCTTGGCTATACTGACATAGGGAAAAAAAGAGAGAATGCAAATAATAAAATCAGAAATGACAGGAGGGAAATTACCACTGACCCAACAGAAATAAGAGAACTCATAAGAGGATACTAAGAACAAATGTATGCCAACACAGTAGACAATGTCGAAAACATGTAGAAATTGTAACCACCTACATGGATGCTGGAAGAAATAGAAGACCTCGACAAACCAATTAAAAGTGAAGAGATTGAAACAATTATCAAAAACTTCCCAAAGATGAAAAGCTGAGGATCAGATGTCTTGAAAGGTGAATTCTACCAATCATTCAAAGATGATCTAATACCAATCCTGCTCAAGCTCTTCCAAAAACTTGAACAGTAAAGATGGCTACCAAACTCATTCTATGAAGCAAACATCACCCTGACACCAAAACCAGATAAAGATACTACAAAAAAATAAAATTGCATACCAATATCCCTAGTGAATATAGATGCAAAAATCCTCAACAAAATACTTGTAAACAGAATCCAAAAGCACATAAAAAGAATTCTACACCATGATCAAGTGGGCTTTATCCAAGGTATGCAAGGGTGGTTCAAACTAACAAAATCAATTAGTGTAATAAATCACATTGAAAAATTGAAGAAGAAAAATCACATGATCCTCTTGGTTGATGCAGAAAAAGCATTTGACAAAATAAAAACACTCCAAAAGATAGGAGTACAAGGAAGCTTTCTCAATATGGTAAAGTGCATATATTAAAAAACTACAGTAGCATTGTACTCAGTGGTGAAACACTGAAAGCTTTCCAGCTGAAATCAGGAACAAGACAAGGATGCCCACTGATGTCATTATTATTAAATATGTGCTAGAAGGTCTAGCTAGAGCAATTAAGCTAGATAAAGAAATAAAAGTCATGCAAATAGGAAAGAAGTGAAATGTTCACTACTTGTTGATGATTTGATCCTATATTTAGAAAATCCTGAAAAATCTACAAAAAAAGCAATTAGAATTAATAGATTCATTCAACAAAGTGGCAAGATACAAGATTAATATGCAAAAATCAGTAGTGTTTCTATACACTACTTATATGCAATCTGAGGAGGAAATCAGAAAAAAATTTCCATTTCCAATAGCGACTAAAACAATCAACTATTTAGGAATAAACTTAATCGAGAACATAAAGAACCTGTATTCAGAAAACTACAAAACATTATTAAAAGAAACCGAAGGAGAATTAAATAAATAGAAGTTCCATCCATGTTCATGGACTGGAAGACCAATTATCGATAAATGTCAATTCTACTCAAAACTGATTTATAGGTTCAATGCAATCCCAATAAAAATCCCAACAGCCATTTTGCAGAAAACCAAAAGCCAATAATCAAATTTATTTGGAAGGGTAAGTGGCCCCGAATAGCCAAAATGTCTTAAAAACTAACAATGAAGTTGAAAATCTCTCATTCCCTGACTTTAAAGCATATTACTTAGCTAGAGTGGTTTAAAAAAAAAAAAAAAAAGGAATGGTACTGGCATAAAGACTGAGTGATTGACCAATGGAAACAATTGAGAACTCAGAAATAGACCGTTACATCTACATTCAAGTGATTTTTGACAAGGCTGTTAAGCCCACCCAGCTGGGCTAGAACAGTTTATACAATCAATGGTGATGGGAGGACTGGGTAGCCATATCCAAAAGAAAGAAAGAGGACCCCTATCTCACACATAATACAAAAATTAACTCAAAATGGATCAAGGACCTAAGCATAAAAAAACAACCATAAAACTCCTGGAAGAAAATGTAGGAAAACATCTTCAAATTCTTGTGGTATGCAGTAGTTTCTTAAACCTTACACCCAAAGCATGAAAAACAAAAGAAAAAATAGACAAATGGGACCGCCTCAAAAATCAATTCTTTTGCACCTCAAAGGACTTTGCCAAAAGGATAAAAAGGTAGCCAACTCAGTGGGAGAAAATATTTAGCAATTATATATCTGATATGGCTTTAATATCCATGATATATAAAGAGTTCATACAACTCAGCAATAAAAAGATAAACTACTCAATTTTTAAAAGTGCAAAAGACTTTTAAATATGGTTTGTCAGGGAAAAAATACAAATGCGGTAGAAACACATGAAAAAATGTTCAACATCACCAGCGATATGGGAAATGCAAATCAAAACTACAATGAGATATCACTTCACACCTATTAGACTGGCTGCCATTAAAAGATGGAAACCTCTAAATGTTGGAGAGGATATGGAGAGATAGGAATGGTTATTCACTGTTCGTGGGAATCCAGAATGGAACAGCCACTGTGGATGACCATCTGGCAGTTCCTAAGGAAGATGAATATAGACTTGCCATGGGACCTGGCAATACCAATATTAGGTATATACCCAGAAGAACTGAGAGCAGATACACGAACAGACATCTGCACACCGATATTCATAGAAGCGTTATTCATGATTGCCTAAAGTTGGAAACAACCCAGATGTCCATCAACTGACGAATGGATAAACAAATTGTGGTGTATATACACGGTGGAATATTATGCAGTGGTCAGAAGAAATGAAGTCATGACACGTATGACAACATGGATGAAACTGGTGGACATGATGCTGAGTAAAGCAAGCCAGGCACAAAAGGACAAATACTGTATGATTGTGCTATTATGAGCTAAATATATTGTATAAACTCATAGGGTAAATAATTAGAAGAGAGGTCCCCAGAAAATAGAATGAAGGTACAGAATGGAAAGCTGATGGTTAATCTGTGCAGAATTGGTAAAAGGGTTGTAAATCTTTGGAAATGAAAAGAAATGATAAAAGCTATAATACGGGTATGACAGTGTTGAAAGGGAAAGTCTATGGTCATGTATATTACTAAGAGGTAAGCTAAAAACTGTAACATGGAACTGTATAAGTTGGTAAAGCCTCATGTAAAACATGAATATGGGTGATATAACATATATAAGCCTATTTCTCATAAAATATAAAGTATACTAGAGAAGAAAAAGAAGAGCAGCTTTGTATGGTAGGGAAAGCATAGGGAGATTGAGAGGTGATGAGTTTTGATTGTTTCTTGTCTTTTATTATCATTATTGGAATAATGAAAGTGCTCTAAAATGATTGAAGCGATGAATGCACAAATATGTGATTATACTGAATACCACTGACTGTTCACTTTGGATGGATATATGCTTTATAAATATGTATCAATAAAATTAATTTGTTTTTAAAAAAAAAAAGGTAAAAAGAGAGCCTACTCAGTGGGAGAAAATATTTGGAAACCACAATTTCAATAATGGCTTGCTATCCATGTATATAAAGATCTCCAAAAGGAAATAAAAATGGCCAAAATCACATGGGAAAAAATGCTCAATATCACTAGCTATAAGTGAAATGCAGATCAAAACTGCAATGAGATGCCATTTCACACCTTATACAATGGCCACTGTTTTTAAAAAAACAGACAATTACCACATATAAACCTTTTAAATGTAATTCATTTGTCAAGGTACCTTATTAACTGGAATGGGTCTGAAATTCCGATATTAGTGAAAATTGAAATGGAGAATTTTAGTTCAGTTTGGTGTATCAGCTAATGTTCTAATATCTGAAGACAGAAATCATGTCTAGCTAGTTTTCATAGAAGGGATTTATTATATGCGTGTAAATAGCTTAAAGAGTCTTAGTGGGGACTGGAGTCACAGAGGCCTTTTCACCAACCAGAAACCACAAGCAGACACACACCTGCAAAGGTCTGACCTAATAAGGGAGTTACTGCCGCTGATGACACCAGGGCCTCGCTGGCACGGGCTAACGGGAAAGCTACTACCACTTCCCCTGACTTCAGAATCCATCTGGTTCTCATGAGCCCTCATCAGGATCTAGCCTCATATAACTGATTTCCAACACAAAGACTTGCACAGATGCACCTGGATGGCAGAACCCAAGAAAACATATCTGCGCTTAGTAGCAAGGGGGACTGGAAAAATTAGTTCTTTGGATTTTCTGTTGGGAAAGAGGATTCATACATGGGAATCTAACAAAATGTGCCAAGTGAGTTCAAACGATTTTTGGTGCAACCACACACCCCTGATGTTCTCTCCAGTTCAGGATGTGATCTCATATATTTATTTACATTTTGTTCTATACATTTTCATTTCTCCAAAATTTAAAGGTGTCCCTGTCTTTGTTTGCCCCATACATAAGAAAAAGAGCAGACAGAAAAGGCCACAAGATAGTTAGAGAGCAGGAAAATGATCTCAGTTGATACCATGGAATGTAATATAAATGTAACATTTAAATTTGGCCTCTTGTGCAAGGCATTGTGTTTAGTTCTGAAGTGGAAAGAAAAATGAACAGGATAGTTTTGATTTTCTGACAGTAGTGGAGAATATTCAGCATAGCATATGATTTGGTATTAATTCTCAAAGTTCAATCTACCTTAATTTTGACATATTTCATTAGATGGAAGATTTCCTAAATTAAAAAAAAATGCACAAAATAAAATCCTAATTCTTTACCATAATCATACTGCCCTGCAAGGTTTGGCCCCTCTTCACCTCTTCAACCTCAGTTTTTCTATCGTCCCTTTCCTATTAGCCTTCTGCCACACTGATCTGTCACTGTCTGAAATTGTCAAGCAGTTTTGAAAAATGGGTCCTTCCACAAGTAACACCACTTGCCATGGGAGCAATTATACATGATTTAATCTCAGCTTAAATATCACCTTTAGAAAAGGCATTCTTGCAGGGAAAGTCATGGACACGCTCAGTGGATATCTTCCAGCCCTTTCCTACCCCCTTCTTTTCTCCTCCCGCATATGTGCTTGCAGATGTTTGATATGTTTTCATTTGTACTTGTTTGCACAGATGTGCAGTGTGTTTCCATTACACTAGAGATCCCAAGCAGCCTAGCAGAGATTTTAAATCTCAACCAGCCCCAGCTCTTTGCTAGGACACAAAGGTTGATTGATAAATGCTTTTTACTCCTTGGCAGCAACCCCTCATCCTGGATGTATAAAAACCAACATTCTGGTTGATGCTGGCAGTCAATGTGGCACATGGTAGCCCCTGCTCAGGGGTCAACCCTAGGTGCCACCTGCGTACTGTATCCAGGCTCCCCGGTCCCATTCCCTGGGCCTCAAGTGTTTACACTGTCACCCATACATCCCATCCAGTCTGACTCACTCAGGACACCCCACTTTAATTGTGCTGTCTCAAGGTGCACCCTGTAGGCAGTTAAGACACGCAACCCCTAAGTACCAAAAGAAGAAAACCCAGCACCAGCCCTCTGTGGTTGATGGAGATGGGAAGACCTCAGAAAAGCCTGCCCCAGGAGAAACACCCCCCTCCTAGTGCTGAGGCCCAGTTAGAGCAGCTGGTCCGGGAGCTGGCCTGATGTGTGGAGCAGCACAAGTTCAGTCTCAGGACCCAGCACAAAACAGAAAGAGCAGCCTACTGGAGCAATCCAGACCCTGTGCCAGGAAAGAACACCCCTGCCCTGGAAGAGGCAGCTTAATGTGTTCCTTATTCAGGGTCTATAGGGCTCAGATGGTAGCAGAACGGGGTAGGGGGCATGGGCCAGCCTACTCAGCCCAGATGAAGACTGTAGATGAGACCCACAAAAAGAAGAGCTGAAGGGACTGCAAGCCTCACCCAATGCAGGCAGCCAAGGCCATCTAGCACAATCCTGATGAAAAGTTGTAGGTTGAAATTATTTTAGCCTCCTTCCATTCATCCTGGAACAAAACTACTCCCCAGGAGTTGTGTGAGGTTGTCTTAGTGCAGAGCCTTTCCAGGAATGCTCTGTTGGGTCACTGTGGGGTTGCTTCATCTTAGCTGGTCAGCAAATCTGATGTCATGGTTGTTAGAAATAAGACCAGCATATTGGGGCACTAAAAGACAAGGGCAAGCACTGACCCAACTTGTAGATTTTCCTGCCACAAGAGAGAGGTGCATTTAGAAAAGCTTTTACAATTAAATAAAGTTTCTTGTGTTGTTAAAGGACTGGTTTGTTCAGTCTTGCTTATTAGATTAAGTAGGTATTAAGAGCAAGCCTTGCTGAGGAAACTGCATGATTGGACCCAGGTGCTTACATTTGAAAGGATGTCTTATGAAACAATTGATCCCTGCCTTTCACAATGTCACTTTACCCTAATAAAACTCTATTTTCGATTGAAAAAGAAATTTTTTTAAATCAACTTTTGGGCAGCACACATTTCCCTTATCTCTGACACCAAGTGAGGTATGGGTACCTGCAGACCATAACCTGAGCAGTTGGCTTCTCTGGGGGAACAGCCACGATGAAAGGATGAAATTTTTGGACCTTTTGTGCTATGTGAGAAATAAAGTCGTCCCTTCTAAAAACCTCTGTATACCTGAGCCTGTGTTACTGTGTAGCATCATGGAGTAACTTGCTCCACAATTAGGTCCTTCCACCTATACCAGGGCTTCTCATCATGTATCTCTCAGCTTAAATATCACCTTTAGCAATGACCTTTCCAGACTACTTTGTCCATAGAATTCCTACTCTTAGTTTCTTTTACATTCCCTGTTTTCTGTCTAAATAGCACTTATCACAGTCTATCTTTACTTTATTAATCAGTTCCCTTCTTTATTTCCTGACTATTAAAAGATTAAAAGGTCAATGACAGAAAGACCTTTTTTGCTGTACTATTTTCCAGTTTCATTAATTATTTTACTCCTAATTCATAGTATCGAATATGGCACAGAACCATTCTTCAGTGAAATTTCTAAAATAATGAATGGTTGAAAAACAATAATTACATCTAAATAGGAGAGAATATTTCAAATATATTACCAGACTTCAAGGAAGAATAAATTAGGGATTGAATAAAGGAAGAAAAAGTTTCAATGGCAAACAAAGAAATAGGTGTAAAATTATCACCATCATCGGTATAACCTAATTAGGGTTGCTCTTTTATTTTAGACTGGCAATAGGCCCATTAGGGTTTTGAGTTCCTTTTTCCTCCGTGTTACATGTTCCTGACTGTAATGATGTGATTGTTGTAGCAGCATCTTTATACATAGATGTTAAATCCTCTTTCACTCTTTGTGGAAAATCCCAGCAAATTTAATACAATGAGAAACTGTCTAGGACACACTCCAATTGCAAACTCAAGGTAAATATTGGGTTGTGAAGGGATCAAATGCCCCTTGATCTTCGGCCCTACCAGGGAGAATGTACTATCCTCTCAGGTACTGATGTAACTATTTCAGGGGATGCTTCCCTAGGCTTGAATGGCTTAAGAAAGCCCTCTCAAAAGCTCAAGTACACGTAGTTTGGTCATGCCAGCACAAGAATGGGATTGGCAAAAAATTTAAATGGTCATTTTTCTTTCCTGAAATAATTAGAAACAACTAAGTAGAAACAAAATTTCCTGGAAAATTGTTAGCTGCTATCTTCTTATGTAGATTAGATGTATGCATATTTGTTAAATGATTCTAACAGTTGAAAGTTTTTGTTTTTCTGTTTGGATCATAGAGCTCCTGTAAAAATAGAAATGCAATGTAAACAATTAAAATTTTATGACATATAATGAAGAGACAGTGGAGAAAATGAACAGACATGCCAGCTAGTAAATAAGTACATCATCCACCATGAAGACAGTCATTTGACTTTAGGACACATTTCCTTGGATCCAGTAGTCACCTTGAGCCTGATGCACCCTTGCCTTTCCTTAAAATAGTGTATCATCATTATAATTAAAGAATTAACTATATTACTAGGTCATTAATAACAGTTTCCATGCTAGAATAAAAGCTCTATAATATCTGGTTTATCTCTACAACTGGAAAGGTATATTGCTCATATAGTTGGGAGTCAATAAAAAATAAGTAATGGCTTAATGAAGGAAAGTTCTAATGTGTTACACTGATTTAAATTAGTTTTGCGTTATCTTTATCATTTCTCTCAGTCTTAGTTTTATTTTTAGTTAATTTCTGTCATTTATGCTTTTTCTTTTTATTATAGTAGTTAAAATATTTTAAAATAATTAATGCTATAAGGAATACCCTGTATGTTCAATGTCACTAACCTTATATATGACTTTTTGAAGTAGAATCTACTTTTAAAAATAAAACAATCAAGACATAATAATTTGCAAATCATGCAAATGGTATTGATTGAAAAATAAATCTCCAGTCCATCCTTCTCCAAAATGCCCCAATGGTCCTCTCTAAAAGTAATCACTGTCCTTTTTCTTAAGATTACTCAAGTAACAATGTTTGCAAATACAAGTTCATTTACATACTTGTATGCATGTGTGTTTTTCGCCTGTGTGTTGACTATTTTGCATTTTATTAAGATCTTGATGATCTTTCCACACCAGTCCATATAGATCTGACTCATTCACAGTTATCTTCTCACTGTATAATCCTCCTTCATTAATATGAACTAAAATGAATGGATACACCCTCCCCCTCCCTGAATAACATAGATGGATAGGGGATATTTAGGGGGCAATGGAAGTGTTCTGCATGATCTTGCAGTGTTGGATGCAGGCCATGTTAAATTTCAGTAAAAATTTATAAAAGTGTATGGACTAAAGTATAAACCATAATGTAAACCCTAGACACTGGGGAAGAAACAGAAGAAAATGTCACTGTACATACAGGGAAACAGAAATTACAGTGATGAAAAGGAAAACGTCAAAAAAATTTTTTTTCGTATTTTTCATTATTTTTTAATATTCCAATTTTTTATTTTAATTAATTTTAGTTTTTCTAAATTATTATGTATTTTACTTCTTATGTTTAAAC
>PVKH010022638.1:0-14046 GCA_004027955.1 Chaetophractus vellerosus
AACCCAATCCAAAGTACTTCAAAGCAAACTTTGAATAAGAGCCAGAGTAAAAGGAGCCAGAAAGGCAAGAACCAATTCTAAATCCAAATGAGAGGAGTAGGTCCCTAAATGAAAGATGGAGGCAAATGCCAAAAACTGGGCCAGAACTGGAACAAAGTGGGAGAAATCTGGGAATAAAGGAATGAATCTAGGATAAGTGTCATGAATATTATTGGCTGTGGGTCAGTGGTAGTGATGTTGGACTGGGTTCAAGCCAACTGTTTCCTGGTTCTCTCATGCCTCTATTTCCAAGCATTCTTTGTCTCTTTTTTGATCATCTTTCTCCACCCTTCAAATATATTTATTTTTAAAACATCCTTCCTCCTTTGGACTTTCATCTCCTTTCACAGTTCAGTGCCTGATCATTGATATCTCCCACATCTATATCGTTCTAAAGTCTAAACTCATAGTCTTTATGTTCAACTGTATGCTATTCTCTCCTTTCAATTATTCCACAGATATCTCAAATTCAACATGGCCAATATGATTTTATAATCTTCTACCCAATTTGTTCTTCACTAAGTATTTCTTATTTTGGGATCACTAGTCCCTCAGTTGCCTAAACTATCCACTATGGAGTGATTGTTGCTTCCTCCCTCTTCAGAATTGAGTCCAGTTTTTTATTTCTGCAATATCCTTTCTATCCATTCCCACTGACCTTGTTCAGGCCCTCTTCCTCCACCAATCTATCCTCTACTTTGTTTACAGAAAAAATTTCTTACAGAATAAAATTCTTCCCCATTTTGTTATCTAAATGTAAGATGGATAATATAGTCACTACAAATTAATATTTCTGCCTCCACACAGAATGCATATCATTAGTGTCATAAGGTTGGAAAAACCAGAAATGAATGCTATTGAGGCAACTAAAGTCAATCTTGGGGCTATATTTATTAGTGCTGTGAATATGAGAAGCATTACTGGTTTTAGAAGAGAATGACTAAGTTTAACAAAATGGAGAAAATGAAAATCATGCTGGTTTCTAGATCCATTGTTCATAAACCTGAAATAATGAAGAAATACAAAACAAAATTCAAAAAAATTTATTTCATCCCTGAGGTAGCTCAGTAGTTCATTTTCATTCATTGAATATTTATGGAGTGTCTTGTATGTATTAGATACTGTGCTAGGTCACAGGGAACTAACATGAACAGACAGGGTCAAAGATCTCTCCATCTAGTCAAGAAATGGACATATAAGCACATAAATACCATCACTTTCCCTCTCTCTCTCTCTCTCTCTCTCTCTCTCTCTCTCTCTCTCTCTCTTTCTTTCTCTCTCTCTCTCTCTCTTTCTATTCTACATCACCCTGTTTCTCTCTGTAATATCATCATCATAACCAGCATTTATCACACTATTTTTACATTGTATGTTTAATTGTTTATTTCCCTTTAGGCTATAAGCTCTATAAGGGCAATGATTATGTCAGACTTGCCCTCAGTTTTATTTCTGAAACTTAGCACAGTTCCTGGCACTGGCACAGAATAGGTCCTTAGTAAATATCGATTGCTGGTTAACTCCCTGCCTTCTCTTCCTCATGTCCTATTCACTCCACAACTCACTGTAATCAATCTCTGTGCATACTACTCTGCTGAAACTGCTCCTGCTAAATTACCAGTGAACCAAATGCCAACTATAGTGTATTAGCCAAAAGGGGTGCTGATGGAAAGTACCAGATATATGTTGGCTTTTATAAAGGGTATTTATTGGGGGTAAAATCTTACAGTTACAAGGTCCTAAAGAGTCTAACTCAAGATACCATAAGAGGTGCTTTCTCACCCAAGTCAGTTGCCATGTATTGAAGCAAGATGGTGGGCGATCCCTGCAAGGGTTCAGCCTTTCTCTCTCTCAGCTACAGGCTGGCATAGGGCTTGTTTCTTTCCGGGCTTAGCTGCAAACTATCAGGGGAATGGCTCATATCTGTTCCAGGGCCCACAGGATCAAATTTCTTTCCTCTGCCCTGTCTATGGAGTTCTCTCTCTCTCTTCCTGTGTCTTCTTATGTGTATTTTCTTGAGTGAGTGTCCATTTATATAGCCCACCAAGGGGGTGGGGACTCAACCTTGAGTTACACTCTACTGATGTGATCAAATCAAAGCCCTAATCTTAACATAACTTAATCAAAGACATCTCAATTGAATCTAATACAATCAAAGGGAATCACACGCAGAAGAGCAGACCAATTTACAAACATAATCCTTATCTTTTTTGTGGTTCAGAAATAATCCCAAACTGCCACATACAGTAAGCCCTTTTCAGTCCCCATCTTATTTGATTGCTACAGCATTTGTCAGTTGATATTCCTTTTTGATGCTCTCCTTTACAAGGTTCACCTTGGAGGTGCTAAACTTTTATCTTCTCAATTCCTATGTGAACTTCTTTTCAGTAAAGCTGGCTGTACAAAGGAATATCCTTGGGTGTTGTTGAACCTCAAGGTCAAAGGAAGGTATAGATTTTTAAAGACAAGAACATCTTTGTCCCTTCAGAGAGGAAATGGTAGATGATGGGGGTGAGGTATGTGGAGAGAAAGAATAAGACAGGGAGAGAGAGAGAGGCTGAGAGACAGAGTAAGAGAGGAAGATGGAGACAGACATAAACAGAGAGATAGAAAACAGAAATAAGGAGAAAGAAAGAAATGGATGACAGGCACACAAAGAGGAAGATGAAAAGAAGCACCAGAGAGACATAGGAACACAAAGCAGACAACTGAGACACACAGAAACAGAGAGACTGAAGGTACAGGAAAGAGAGACAACTGTCAGAGGACAATTTCTGAAGAAACAGGAAGGTCCTAATGAGACAAACTTTGAAAAAACGCTGGTGAAAGAACAAAATTGAGAAAATATTTTATTATTATTATTATTACTGTTGCTTACAATGAACCATGTTTGATATACTGAAAAAATACTTCCCACATGTTGCTTTACTTTCAAATAGAGGTGGAAATTTGAATGGTCCAAGGAGTCTTTTGACCATACAGCTAAATATGAAAAGGCAATTGAAAGGAAAAGTAAGAAAAATGTTAGAGAAGAGCATTAGTCACAGCTCAGTGCTTGTAAAATTCTCACTTCTCTGCTTCATTGCACTTTGAGGAGGATGAAACCCTTTGGTAAAAGCACTTTATCCTTTATCTCTTTCCTTTTGGGGAATATGATAATGAGCAGGGAATAGAAACAGACTAAGGGTCTATGTCCATAGCATGTAGTCACATCTAGTAGATGATCTGTGCTTCTTTTATAGTTCATTATTGACAAGTTTTAAATACCTGTATTCGTTTATTTTTACCTGAAAGCAAACATGAAGTTTCTGGATCAGAAGCAGAGCTATTATTACTTACAGAGATCCCTGCATCGGTTTCCCATTTACCCTTTTCCCTTTCAGGTCAATGCAATGAAAGCCAGATGTTACCTTGTCTATGAAAAGGGGATTTTGCACTACGAGGACAAAATTATGAATCTTGGAGTTTATATAGAAACTGTTATACAGCTGCCATTCTCCCTTATTAAGAGAGGGAGATAAACCTAATCTCCCTAATATAGACAAATCTTTTCTGGGGAGAATAGTGGCAGGTCTCTAGTTTTCAATACTTTGGAATGTAAATGGTAGCTCTGGAGTGTAAATGGAAATCCCTTTGAAAGGGAAAAACATTTCTCTCTGGCATTCTTATCAGTTCATTCACTTTTTAACTTCCAAAACCTTTCCCTTAACCAGGTTCCAGTTTTCTCTGCTCAGAAATCTCTAATGCTGCTTAAACAAGCAGAATGCCCTGGTTTTCAATATTTGTAGAACTAACATGATTCAATTTTATATTAATGTCTGTAATACTCACAACTCTGTGAGATACTATCATTATCCCCATTTTACAGATGAGGAAACTGTGGCACAAGGATTAGGTGACTTTCTTAGCTGAGGTGACTCAGCTAAGAATGAACAGAACTAGTATTTCAATCCAGTATGTCTGAATCCGGAGGCCATGCTCATCAATACTCTTGCTATAAGTACCTGACTGGATTGTTTGGGAGGTAAATTAAATTAATATATGTAAAGTATTTAGAGCAGTGCCTGGCACAGGGTAAGCGGTATGTACTAGTTATGTGGGCTCCATGACATCTGGGCCTTGGGCCTATTTTGCTTGTAGCTGCATTCCTGGCACTTAGAATATAGAGATGCCCAATGTATATTTACAAAATGAATGAATGAATTGATCTTACTGCAGCAATATATAGCCATGTATACATTCCTGGGACTCTAGTCTGAACTTCCTTTGGAAAAAAAGAAAACTTAAGTCAAAGCAATCCGTCAGTAGAACCCTTCAGGTCTTACTCACGGTTCCCTTACATGTTGGGACTTTTCTACCAGTTCCAAATTACAGGTTTTATTCTAATAAGCAGTGTGAATTATCATAAAAATGTAAGTTATTTTAAAAACACAGCTGAATACATTGATAATTGAATACTTCAGACTTACAAAGTAATAAAATTTCTGGATTAAATGACTTAATAAAATTGCTATTTAAAAACAATCTAAAATAATTGTTGCATTATAACAACATGTTTGTTTTTAATATACCCCACTTACCTAGAACTCAAGATCCTTTAGCACTTTAAATTAATTTATAAGTACATATGCTGTGTCTATATATACATACATATTCTCTGTGCAGAAATTAGAACTACCCAAACAAACAAAAAGGGCTCAGGAATTTGGTGCTTCTTCATAGAATCAATGCTAACTCCTGTTGTATTTGTTCGTTTGGTACTTAGTAATAGCAAAAACAGCACAGTTGAGATTCTATGCTATTTTCACCCTTATTCTCTAATAAGCTTTACACCTGGTAATTATTTTCCTTAACAAAAGGCATAAGAGAGAAACTTAAACTTTAGTCATTAGAAGAAAATTTTCATGTACAAAAAGTAATAACTTTAGAAAATTGGAAGGCTGTGCATTTATGAGATATTAGAAAAGAAAGCCTTTCTTTTCTTTTATTTCCATGCCTGTTTTCTTGTACTGCAATGGTTTTCCTTGATTTCAGGAACTGCTTCTATTTCATTCTATTTCATCCCATTCAACAAATATTTATTTATCACCTGATATGTTCTTGGCTTTGTGCTGTTATGCTGGAGCTGCCGTCATGAGCAAAAGTGCCTCACTCTCTTTCAAACTTTTGGTCTAGTACTGACATGCAGTTTGGATATCTGTATTTGGTAGGATATAGTTTAAGATGCTCTAATCAAAAGACCCAGAGTACAGTGGCTTAAGCATTTATCTACTGCTCCCATAAAAGTCTGGGCTGTGGCATAGTCCTGGGGACAGGGCAACTCTGTTTCACAAGGTTATCCAAAGACATAGGCACCTTGATGGTGCTTGTCTTCTCATTTGCAAAGCCAGGAGGGTCACATTCCAGTTTGTTGGAAGAAGAATAAAGCAAGTGTGGTGCAACAAGCTTCTCTATAAAAATATTATCTACAAGTTGAATATTCCTCTTTTGCTCTCATCCATTTTCCTGAACTTAATCACAGGATCACATCTAGCTGTGAAGGAAGCTGAGAGATAAATTTTCTGCTAAATTGTCATGAGACTGTCTAAAACTAGGGTGGTTCTTACATCTATGAGGAGGAAGGGATGCATCTTGAGAGACCATTCATCTCTGAAATAGTAAATCTTTTCTTTCTGGATTTGATAACTGACTCCAAGTTACTCTTCTTCTGACTTTGATTTATGTTGCCTACTTCAAGTCATTGTGGATTTGAGTTCTTGATCTTTCTAAATTGTGTCCCAGCCAGCTGTGTTAAATGGATCAGGGCCAATCGTTTCTCAAGAAATGACACGCTGTAACAAGTTATACGAAAAAATGCCTTCATTAGCACTATATTAAACTGATGTAATCACTCTCTGTCCTTCACCCTGCTTTCCAAACACCCTATCACGGTGTCTGGAACACAGGAGGTACTGAAAAACTCTTTATTGAATGAATGATAACTGAATGAATGGCATATATTGTAGTTGTGACACTGGCTTATGTTCTTTCTTTTTCTTATTTTGTTTTTTTGTTTTTGCTGTTGAACTCTGTGAATTACATTATTAGGGAAAGAAAGAGAGGCAGACAACTTTTTAACTGACTGAACGTTATCAGGACAAAGTTTATTTTGTTTACATTTCTCTGATCTTCTGTTTTATAGCAACCATCTAAGATATTTGAGAAAAAAATCACTTTTATCACAAAGATATACAAAATTATAGAGATATGTTTTGCAGATAAGAAAATTGAGGCCCAGCTGGAGAAATGTTTGCCACTTGTCATGTAAATTATTCTTATTAGAGCCTTTGACTTTCAGTTCATGGCTCTTTTTAATATAGCATTGATCCTGTTGATTGTAAACTTCTAGTTCTAGGTCTAGCCTGGTAACTGATAGATTTGAGGCTTATATTCAGATCAGCTACCTCTAAATCCAGTGCATATTCTTTTTCTTCAGTAGTTCTCAAAGTGTGGTCCCTTTCATACTGATCAATTCAGGGGTTCTTCAAATAAAGGCAGATGGGCTTAGGATACTGATGAGGTTAGAGATAGTCTAATTACTGAGCATGTGCCGATTGATCATATGCTTAGTTTACTTGAAGTTTAAGGTTTAGACTACTTATGCAGGTTAGGTGGACCAACTCTGATTAGAACTGCCTTGGTCTAGCAAGATAACTTAGGAATTGGGGCAGTCAGTACTGGGCTGACTCATATTAATCAACAACGGGGCTATGTGCAAGGGCACCCGACTTCAGGGTTGCAAAACAAGATATGGGAATACAGATGGGGCCAGTCAAGAATTGTCTTCTTACTGTCCAGTTACCGGGTAAAACTTACACAGTTGCAAAACATAACATCAGCATTCTCCCCAAAGACTGGCTGTCAGCAATCCTGAACTCCTGTGTCGTATGGCAAGGCACAATGGCAGCATCTGCTGTCTTTCCCTTCTCTGTGCCTCATTGCTTCAGCTTCCTGCTTCAGTGGCTTTCTCTCTCTGCTGTCATGTTGCAAGAAGGTCTTGCAGCTGTGGCCTGAGGGTGGCATCTAGGAGCTAAGAACAGCCCTTGGCTGGCAGCAGCAAGAAAATGGATTTAGTCCTGCAAGTACAAGGAACTGGATTCTGCCAACAACCACCGAGCTTGGGGGAGGGTCTTGAGCTCCAGAAAGTTCCTTTAGCCTGCCAACACCTTGACTACAGCCTTGTGAGACCTGAGCAAAGGATCCAGCTAAGCCATGCCTGGACTTTTCACCCATGAAAACTTTGAAATAACAAGTGTATATTATCTTAAGATGCTCAGTTTGTGGTAGTTTGTTATGCAGTGTGGAAAACTATTATGAGGTCATCATATTTGCATTCCTTGAACTTCAGATATTCCTTATAAGTGGTTGAGATTATGGAAGGATAATGCTTTGGAAATGTGTCAGACACGTCTATATTCCCAAGTCTGGAGTATTTCCGACAAATTTATGTCTGATGACCATTGAGTCATTAACTTGTTAGGACTAGAAGTGTATTTTGCATTGTTGATCTTTGCTACAGTCAGAAAATTTAAGATTTATTTTGCTTAAATATACATCCTATGGATTCTTAACAAGAAGCATACATAGCAGGAATAAGCCTTGTTCTGAGAGCTTTCCAAAGGTGGCTGTGTACCTGGTTTTGCCCTTCCTCTAACAGGTAGGGAGGTTCTACTCAGTGAAGGAACGTATGTGTAATACTATCTGGATTGGTTGATGTAGGACTCTCTGATGACTATAAATAATTAAAATGAGAATGACTGAATCTACACTGTGAAGAAATAAAAAGATAAATACTTTAGCATTATAATCAATTTAGGTAACAAATTCTAAATGTTATATAGTGAGACTTAGACACAAACATCCTGTTTCTTCTCATCAATTGAATTAGCATGGGCTCTAACATTCAAAACACACAGATTTCAGCCTAGCCTCTGTGACTTATTAGCTGTGTGACCAGAGCTTTACTTTCCTTATTTATAAGAAGAGTATAGTAGCACCTACATAATAAGATTATGGGACAATTAAATTTTATAATATTTGTGAAATGCAAAATACAGAACATGGCACATATTAGTTGCTCAATAAATTGTGGTTCACTCTTTTCATTCCTAGGCCTAAAGTAACATACACACCCAACCCCACACATATGTGCATGCCCACACCTATACACACTTAAAGGAACTGGTAAAATATTTTCATCTGGATGAAGGGTTGTTCTCTATTCTGATCTGGTTTTGATATTTCTTTTCCTGTTTCTGTGAATTATGCTTACCTGATTTTCATTACATTGTTACTTTATCAGAATTTTTATTTTTACTTTTAGATTTAACCTGAGATTGTTTAAGAGCATCTTTGAAAGTATCTCTATCAGAAAATTCTACAGAGCTTTGCTTTCTCCCATTACCTCTACAAAATATCTGGGCCTATATCCTTGTTATCTTTTGTTTGTGAGATGCTGCAGCTCAATATTAATTTCTCTCTCAGCATGGTATGACTGGTATTCTTTGCTATAACATGAGGAAAATGAAATTTTAAACTTCTTTTGGCTAGAAGTAAGTACGAATTGTGTAAAAGCTAAAGAAAGAGTTTTTTTCCGACCACTAGAAAAAGATGCAGGCTTCATGGCACAGTTTCCTCAGATTACAATAGCTCAGGGGATTATCTCGGGTCACTGCCTCTGAGGTATGAGCTGTATCTGTTAGTATTTAATTGAACAGTCAAGTATGTAATGTTCACCATGGAATTACTATTTTTATAACTTTTAAAATAAGAAACCAGTATTATGTTTTCGTAAACAAAATCTTTTTTGTAAGATGGTCTCAAGGTTCTGTAAAACAAATCTTTGAGATTAACTATGTGGGGTTTCACTTGTATATTTTGTGTGGCTGAACTCTTTAGAACATGGGATGAGATTTTATAGAATCTGGGTCACAAATAAGCTGTCTGACTTTGGACAAGTTGGCAGTTTGAGATTATTTCTGAACCCCCAAAAAGATAAGGATTATGTTTGTAAACTGGTCTATTACTCTGGGTGTGATTCCCTTTGACTGTATTAGATTCAGCTGAGATGTCTTTGATTAAATTATGTTAAGATTAAGGTTTTCATTTGACCACATCAGTAGCGTGTGACTCACGGTTGAGTCTCCACTCCCTTGGTGGGCTGTATAAATGGGCACTCACAGAAGAAGACACAGGAAGAGAAAGATAGCTCATAGACATAGCAGTGGAGAGAACGTTTATCCTGAAGCACCTGGAAGAGAGATGAGCCATTCACCTAATAGTTTGCATCTGACCCCGGAAAGAAACAAGCCTTATGCCAGCCTGTAGCTGAGAGACAGGAAGGTTGAACCCTGTCAGAGATCGCCTGCCATCTTGCCTCAACACATAGCAACTGACTTGGGTGAGAAAGTACCTCTTATGGTACCTTGAGTTGGACTCTTTAGGGCCTTGTAGCTGTCAACTTTTACCCCCAAATAAATACCCTTCATAAAAGCCGACTGAGGGAAGTGGCTGTGACTCAAGCAATTGAGCTCCCGTTTACCATATGGAGGGCCAGGTTCGATCCCCGGGACCTCCCGGTAAAAGAAGAAAAAAGGCATCCCAGAATGGCACGGAGAGGCGCAAGGCCCCAGCGTGGCAAAGCAATGCACCAAAAAGGCCATGACACAACCAGATAGAAAAAAAAAAAAGCCAACTGAATTCTCATACTTTGTGTCAGCACTCCTTTGGCTGACTAATACATTAGCCATCCTGCAAAGGCCTCAATTAACCTCATATCTAAATGCAATCAGGTTATTGGTTTAATAATTTAAGGTCTTTCTAGCTAAGAATTTGGAATCTTGACATGTAGAATTGTTTTAGTTTGCTAGGCTGCCAAAAAGCAAATCACCAGAAATGGGTTGGCTATTACAGTGGGGATTTATTACCTTAAAAACTTACAGTTCTGAGGCTGTGGAAATGTCCAAATCAAGGCATCATCAGGCAATTATTTCTCCCCAGAGACTAGATGTCGGCAATCCTGGACTCCTATATGGCAAGGCACAATGGCAGCATCTGCTGGTCTCTCCCTTCTCCTTAAGGCCTCATTGCTTCAGCTTTCTGCTTCTACGGCTTTGTCTCTCAACTTCTGTGTATTTCTCTCCATATTGTTCCCATTTATAAAGGACTTCAGTAAGAGGATTAAGACCTACTCTGGACCAAGCCTTATTGAAGTAACATAATGAAAAGGTCCTTTAACCAAAGTAACCTAATCAAAAGGTCCCACTACAAATAGGTTTACACCCACAGGAATGGATTAGCTTTAAGAACATGATCTTCTGGGATTCATACAACTTCAAACCATCACAAGAATATTTGCTAATTATATAATTGTACAATAGGCTTTTTCTTCTGTTTTTGAAAATTGCTGCTGACAAGCACAGTGCTTTTAGCACTTTGCAAAGTATTTCTTGTACATCTGGTAGGAAGCAACACTTGGGAGTCTTGGAAGTAATTAACAAATATCTAGCAGCCAATAGTTATGTTTAGTGTGTGAGTGTGTAAGTGCATGTAAATTGCAGCAAGTTGGAATCTCAATGGATACATAAATATCCCGTAATTTGAATGATGAGGAGAATAATATTTAATTATTACAGTGCAAGGTGATGTTTTTCCATATTCTTGACTTCTGTTTCTTAGGAAAACCATAAACATTGGATTGTTATTATCAAGCTCACAGGTCAATTAAAAGTAATAGGCTAGAAAAGGGTGTGTGTGTGTGTGTGTGTGTGTGTGTGATGGTAATGAGGTTGAGGGACAAAGGTGGAGGTTTCAATACAGATTTGGAAGATTTCATGCTTAATTACTATTAACTGAAGTTGATGTTAGAAATTTTGAATCTGAAAAAATAAAAAGAAATTTATCTGACAAAGGACCTTTGCCGTTCAGTAGCATGAATATATGATTCTGCGTCTGGATTAATTAATGGACTATAAATTCATAATTTAGGTGTTTCACTTCCATTTTCCTTGGAAATCCACATGAGAAGGGAAAACCCAAGCTAGGGTTTCTTTTTTTTTTTTTTTAAGATTTATTTATTTTATTACATATCTCCCCTTCCCCCCCGTTGCGGCGACGCGCCGAGACTTGGTCACTGCACAGGCGCGGCTTTCCCCGCTTGTGGGCGGCTTCTGCTTCTATTCACTGCCGGCTCTTGCTTCAGTTCGCGGGTGGCTGGCTGCGCTCCATTCGCGGGCGACCTGCCCTGCCCGTGGCGGCTTTTGCCCTGTCCGTGGCAGCTTTTTGCCCTGCCCACGGCGGCTCTGGCCCGCGCATGGCAGCTTGCCATTCTCAAGGTGGTCTGCCCGCTAGGAGAGGTCCCCGGGAACCGAACCCGGGGTCTCCCATGTGGTATGCCAGCGCCCTATCCACTGGGCTATCGAACCGGCCCCGCTAGGGTTTCTTAGTTTGGAGAAAGTTTGACTCTGAGAGAAGATAGAAATGTCTTCAAATATGTGAACACATTTGTGTCAATAAATGGGTAAATTTATTCAGTTTGGATTAAGAGAACATTCATAGTATTAATAGGAGTTGGGTTTGGGCTCAGTTTAAGAAAGGACTTTATTAGAGTCAGAGCTGTTCCTCAATGGATTAGTTTTTCTTGCGCTGGTGTAAGCAGTGGATTACTGATAGTCTTCTAGCAAATGCTGTCTGGCTTGACGGTCTTAGGGATGTATTTTACATAGAGTTTTTCTACTTGGTGGAATGTTGGATTAAATGAACTCTCAAGTTTTCTTCTCATTGTATGATTCTGTAGTTTTGTGTTATCTCAGAGGCATTATTTATAAGATATAACTGCTTTTAAGCAGAGAATCTACTGCTAGAAGGTGTTTAAGGTAGTCTTATGTTTAGGTTTGGGATGGACCTCTCCTCAACCTGTTAACCACAGTGTCAGGAAAGAAGGAATCTCAGATAGATACACAAGCAAGACAAGTAGCTCTCTGCCCTAACTTTGAACCCCAGATTCTCACTAGGTATATTGGATTCATATGTGTTGAAGCCCACAAAAAGAATTCCTGAGAGTTCAAACTCTCCTCTAAACATACATTTCTTTGAGAAAGGCCAAATAGTTTTGTTGTAGCTATTGGTTGTACCCTGTAGACTGTTTTAGCTGTGGGTATGTAAAAATTTGTAATGGAAAGGGAACACATAGGTTTTGCTGGAGCTTAAGCTTTCAAAATTTGAGGGCCATGTTTAAGAAAAATGACAGATATGAAGTTAAGAATGAAAGTGAATTATTTATTTAGAATGAGGAAATAAATGACAAAAGTCACAAACCAAAAAAAGTTATGCTTTACAGAATCATAAAATTCAGAAAAATACTTTTATTAACTATCATATAATATCCCTTTTACTGTATTTTCTACTGCTTATTGTTTGAACATGTCTCCGTGTGTCAATGATTTTGTAATATCATTATCTATAGAGAGAATAGAAAGAAAATTCAATCTCTCTCTCTCATGGTTGATTGAAATTTGTCTTTTATTATTGATAATTTAGAAAATATTTTTTTCAACTTCATAATTCATTACTGATAATTTCATATACAAGTTTAGAATTGTCAAATTTGGGAAAATTTCTTTCAGGTTTCTTTTATGTATAGGCTATAACACTTGGAAAAGTTCTTGCAGACTTCCTGCCTTTTAAACCTTGTTTCCTTTCCACTGCTTACGTACTTGCAGTGCCAAGTATTGATCATATTGCAATATTACTTTTGGTCCTGCCTCTTCATGTCACAACTTTGGGTACCAGATGTGTATGCACAGTGATAGAAGTGGTCTTTCTTATAAGTGACTCCGACACTGGATCAAGTGACAATAATTTAAATACAGAAATGACCATTAAGCATATAATACCCCCACTAAACCAAAATAAATGTATTCCATGACTCTACCTGATACAAGGGGAAGTGGAAGAAAGGGAAACGAGAGTGTAAAGAGATGGCAATCTTAACCCTAGAAAATTTAAATGTAAATA
This sequence comes from Chaetophractus vellerosus, assembly GCA_004027955.1. Classification (NCBI taxonomy): domain Eukaryota; kingdom Metazoa; phylum Chordata; class Mammalia; order Cingulata; family Chlamyphoridae; genus Chaetophractus; species Chaetophractus vellerosus. Next base: position 13,090 of record PVKH010022638.1, read on the forward strand.
ATATATGACTTTAAAAAAAAAACTTTATGTTACTTATAAATTAAAGGAGTTGAATTTGAGATTAAGGTTATAAATACTAGAAGCAAATTTTTATTGAAATTCATGACACCTTTAGTCAGTTCAATTTATATAAAACTGCATTTTATGACTATCAGAGTTAGTGTATAGTTTTCAAAAGTCATATTCTTCAGTAAAATAAATATATTTATTTAGTTGCAACTCCCAATACAAAATGTGTTCATAGAAACCCACACAGAAAACTGTGTGGGTTTTCTTTTCAACAGTCAATAAAGGACAACATAAAATCTTTAGAAGAATAGCCAGTGAGCTATTCAGTATTTTAACTCAATCATACATCAGTAAAAAAATTACAGAGGAATTACAACCAAGTTTACCTATGTGTGGAGGATGGCACAGGCTGATTATGAATTCATTATCTGAGACATTTAAAGAATAGGACAGTCTCTCATCTACTAACTAGATGTAAAACAGAGTCGAGGTAACTCTTAGAGTTAATTTTCAGGTTGGTATTTCTTTGAGTTCATATTTGATAATTCCTTTCTGATTTGGTACATTCAATTTATATCATTATTCTTATTAAATATTGTTGGCTAGGTTTTCCAAATAATTATTTCCAAGTTCTTTGTCCTAATTTACATGTGGTATTTTGGTAGTCAATATTAGCATTCATGTAAAATGCTATTTGCATTGTCTCATAAATATCATGATTTAAAAATATTTAGTGTCAAGTAGAACACTTTTTTTTTTTTTAAAGATTTATTTATTTTATTACATATCTCCCCTTCCCCCCCGTTGCGGCAACGCGCCGAGACTTGGTCACTGCGCAGGCGCGGCTTTCCCCGCTTGTGGGCGGCTTCTGCTTCCATCACGGCCGGCTTTTTCAGTTCGCGGGTGGCTGGCTGCGCTCGATTTGCAGGCGACCTGCCCTGCCCGTGG
>PVKH010022639.1:0-14048 GCA_004027955.1 Chaetophractus vellerosus
ATAAATCTTTAAAAAAAAAATAAAGATAAGGAGATGGAGAAAGAAATGGGGACATGGATACCAGATGGCAGACTCTGGAAAAGTCAGAAGTTTAGAAAAATGGCTCTGATTAAGGTGCTGGTAAGAAAAGTCAAGTAAGGCACAGTAAAAAGGAATGTGGATGAGGACCTAGTTGGCAAGACTTGAAGCCTTGTTCTATATAAAGATGAAGGTGGAAAGAACATTCAATTTAACTGCCAGGTTTTGACCTAAAGACTGGAGGAAAAGAAGTAGAGTTGACTGAGGAGGAGAAGGCAAAGGTTTAAAGAGGATATTGATCAAATTAGTTCTAGAGAGTTTGAGTTTGAGAAGTAGATGAGAAATTCATGTGTTTGTGCTCAACAAGCAGATGAAAATGTATGACTGGAGAATTTGGAATCATAGATGTAGATTTTAGAGTCACGTGTAGAGAGGTGCTTCCTAGAGTTATGGGAAAAGTAGAAGATTGTGGACAGAGTCAACGGAGTGCCTTCACACTTGGTAGGTGGAAGAATGGAGAGGGAGCAACAAGGAAAACAGAGTTAGAGAACTTTCTAAAGCAGAGCTGGCTTAATAGAAACAATTGAAGATAAGGATTAATTACAAAGGACATTGGTAATTTGAAAGCCATTGTTAATCTTCAAAGGAGCACTTTCAGTTCTTTGCTTACATCAGAAATCATATGTTTTCTTCCTATGTGCTACAAATATGTTTATGGTCACATTGACAAACGAGGGTTTCAGGGAAAAAGTTTGGAGTTTTGGTAACCTTGTCCCTCTAAATCTACCTTCAAACTACCCGTTTGACATGTATCTTTCTTTAAGCATTGTGGTGGTTTTTAGCCATGTGTACCCCAGAAAAGTATGTTCTTAAAGTTAATCCATTCCTCTGGGTATGGACACATTATAAGTAGAATCTTTTGGTGAGTAGGATATTAACTTAAGGTGTGACCCGCCTTATTCAGGGTGAGTCTTAATTCTTTTACAGGAGTCCTTTATAAAAGAATAAAATTCAGATAAAGAGGAGGAAAGCCACAGGAAACAAGAAGATGAAAACAAGGAGACCGGGAAGAAAAGGGAGGGACCAGCAGATGCCACAATATGCCTTGCCATGTGCAAGAGGAGTCCAGGATTGCCAGCAGCTGGTCTTGGAGGATAAACCATTACCTGATGAAGCCTTGATTTGGACATTTTTTTTTTCAGCCTTGAAAAGGTAATCTTGTAAATCTTGTAAATAAATTTCCACCATTAAAAGCCAACCTATTTTGTGATATATGCTTTTGGCAGCTTAGCAAACTAAAAAAGCATTTATTGAATAACAAATATTTATTTAGTGCATACTATGTGCCAAATACTGTTGGAAGTGCCTGGGATATTGCTGTGAATAAGACACATTAAATAATTGCACTGTTCTTTACTTTGGGGATGAAAAAGACAATAAACAAAAATATACACTATAATGTGAGGTGGTAAAAAGTGATATAGAGAAAAGTAAAAAAGACTTTGGGAATGAAGAGAGAAGGTACGGGTATTTTCAGTAGAAGATTACATTTCAGTATACATGTATTTGGCTTTTAACAGATCTGGGATGACTTAAAAGTCTTAAAAATAGCACATTAATTAATAATGATAGGGATTCTTATATTTTTATTTAACTTAGAAACCACTTAAGCCAGGTACTTTCTAGCATCTCCTGTAATCAAATTGTGGAAGTCACTGCTTACTGTTACTCTTAATTTGCAAATTTGGTCACAATTTGAGTATTATAAGTAAAGTTCAAGTATTCTTGCATCCTTCCCTGAAGTAGACATCATAAATGCATTCATGACCTTTTTTGTATAAACAATACAATCAAGGATTTCTAAGAAGTGATTTATTTTGGTAACATTCTATTAGTGCTGTATCCAAAATGCCTCCATGTATAATTTATTCTCTTTTTTTCCCCAATTACTCTTTTAGGATCTGTATATAAAAAAGGAGTACTTTTTCCTTTTTAAACAAAAAGTATGTACCTAAATAAGCATAATGCATGCCATTTGGCATAGGCAATGGATAAGTTAGTGATATCTTCATTACTATTACTGACAATTCACAATGCTATCATTTTTATTTTTAACACAATCATTCTTATATGCTAACAGTAGATTTTTTTCCTAGTAGTGATGTGTTTTTATGGAGAATAGTGCATCCTCATCTAGTTACCTTGAAAATGAAGGCATGTGATGGTTAAACAAGCTACTTAGAACTTAGCAGATCTGCTTGTGGTTATTAAGTAGTTTACTTCTGTATGAAGCTGGCCTATATTAGGATGGAATCTAATATTTTGGTTCATTAGCAATACATCCTAACAACCTAAATAATGATAATGCAGAATCATTATTTTGTATTCTGATTTATATACAAAATACTATTTGTAATCATGCCATGAAGATTTAGTGCATCCTTGTTGCTACTTAAATTCTCCATTGTTTATTTTGTAATATTCTATATTAGAATAAGGTGGACTTGAGCCCAGCTCTTTCACTATGGATCTATTGGTTAGTGATACTGTCTTAGTTTGCCACAGGGCTGCCAATTGAAAATACCAGAAATGGATTGGCTTTTATAATGGAGATTTTATTTAGGGCAAAAGCTTACAGTTCCAAGGCTGTGAAATGCCCAAATCAAAGTACTATCTGAGATGCTTTCTCACCAAAGTTGGCTCCTGGTAATCCTGGTGTGTTACCACATGGTGAACTAAGATGGTGGGCAATCACTGCCAAAGTCTCTGCCTTTCCCGCCAGAATCTACAGTTTTCTGGAGCTCAGCTGTCGGCAACCAGGCATAGGGCTTGTCTCTTTCCGGGCCACCTCTCTCAGTCTCCCAGGGCTTCTTTGCCTTTCTGCAGCTGTAAGTGAACCTGGAATCCTCTCTTACATGGCAGGATAAAAAGTGGTAGCTTCCTTTCTCTTTGTGTGTCTCCATTTATATCAGACCCAGCAAGAGGGCAGTGACCCAAGCTGACTTATGCCTCACTGATGTAGTCCAATCAAAAGTCCTAAAGTTATTTTATGAAGTAATTTAATCAAAGGCCCCTTATCTGAATTCAGTGCAATCAAAGGGCCCCACACCCACAGGAATGGATTCATTTAAGAACATAATCTTTTTCTGGAATTCACAAAATTCAAACGGTCACATTCTACCCTCTGAATCCCAAAAAGTTATGATATTTCCATATGCAAAATATATTTTTTGCAACACTATTCCCAAAAGACTTAAATCATTTAAGTAGCAATGCTAAGTATAAAATCTCATAAAAATCAGTTATAGGCATGCAGTGTGTCATGGGGCAACATTCCCCTCTGGCTGTAGACCTATGAAAGGTAGAAAACAAGTTATCTACTTCCAATATACAAAGGAGGGACATTCACGATATAAACATTTGCATTACCATAGGGAGAAATTGGGAGGGAAATAGTTGTCATGGGTCCCAAACAGTTCTGAAAACCTGCATAGCACACTTCATTAGAATTCAAAGTCTGAGAGTCATTCTTAGACTATCTTCTTCTCTTCAGGACCTCATGAGGGTCCACCCCTTCCAGTGGCTTACCCAATGACCATCTTCTCAGTTCCACGCTCATCTAGTATCTGGGTGATGATGGAACTCTAGACCCCACCCTCCAAGGACATAAGGGTGAGGGCCATACTTTCCCCCAATCTCAGGGATTCGGTCTCAATCCCCTCAGAACAGTGGGGTAGCAGCAACATACATTCTCCCTAATCTCTGTCATACAGGCCTAACCCCCTTAAAGTAGTGAGGTAATGACCTAAATCTCTCTAATCTTTTGGGAATGTGTTCCACCCTCTCTGTAGTCTGGGGTACCAAACTCTCTCTGAACAAAAGGGCTAGAAGATCTACCCTTTTCAAATGCTGGGGCAAACTGAGCCTTTCCACACGCATGGGGTGGGTTCCCTCTCCTGGCAAGAGAAGATGTCTCAAGTCCAGATTTCAGTTTCCATGGTTTTTCTCTTGAAGCTATTTTTTTCTTCAATCTCTCCCCTCCCTGTCCTTTTTAGTCTAGGCTGACAGTGGTTTCATTCATATAGATCTTGCAAAACACTTGTTGGTTTAGCATGCAGGAAACAGAGGTCCAAGCTGTCAGACAGTAAGACTTTGCACAAGTCCTTTCAGGATAATGACTTACAAAGGAACGGCGGATTAGTTCCAAGTTTAGTTAAGTCCTCACATGGGGCACTATCCTCTGGAGGCTTGTTTTTTGGAAGCTTGGAATTTCCCAAATGATTAATTTCTGGGGTTTGTGTGTGTGTGTGTGTGTGTACCAGTTGAGTTCTCAGCTTATCTCTTTCCTCTTGCATTTTGCTATGAGCTGCAAGGAGAAGCCAGGCTTCATTTTCCATATTTAATTTGGAAACTTCCTCAGCTAAAAGTCCAAGCTTGTCATTTTCAAATTCTGCCTTCCAACTAACAGCAGGAGTCATTTTTGCCAAGTTCTCTGACACATTAAAGTAAGGATCACCTTTCCTCCTGTTTCCAATGATAGTTTCTAAACTTCCTTCTAACTCATCACCAGAAATAAATTTAGGGTCCATATTGCTACCAATAGTCTCTTCAAAGCAATTTAGGCTTTTTCTATCAAGAATCTCACATTTTCTCCAAAAAATACCCCTTACCCTTTTATAAAGCTATTCCAAAATTTTTGATAATGGCAGGCAATGGCACCTCACGCTCCTGTTACCAAGCTGTATTAGTCAAAGTTTTCTAGGGAAATAGAACAGACAGGAGATATCTGTAAATAGTATGAGATTTTATAAAAATTGTCTCATGTGACTGTGGGGATGCACAAGTCCAAATTCCACAGGGCAGGCTCAAACCCAGGGGCTCTGATAAAGGTCCTTGATGAATTCCCCAGGAGTCACTGACTGCCTGAGGTAGAGATGGAATTCTTTCTCTGAATGCTGAAATCATTTCTCCTTTTAAGGCCTTCAAATAATTGGATGAGATGTCACTCATTGCTGAAGGCAATCTCCTCAGTTGATTATAGATAAAATCAGCCATAGATGCAATCAACTCACTTATGATTAAAGTCCATGAAATGCTCTTGGTATTATAATTAGCCCAGTGCTTGCTTGACCAAACAATTGGGCACAGTTACCTGGCCAAAGTGACGCATTAACCTAACCATCACAAATATATATAATCTTCCTGAAAATTTTTTCAGTGACCATAAAATAATTGAAGAATTTACTGAATATTCTTGGCCTTTGCTTCTTGGAAAGGAATCTGTATTATGGCAAACAATATAAGGATTATATAAACTAAGATGCTAGTATATTGAAGTTGACAAAGAACATTATATGATCTTGCACTTCTATCACAGGTCTTTTTGGAAAGTCTGGGTTTTTTAAAATTTTATCTTTCACTTTTTAAAAAATGAAAACTCATGAGAAAAATTATCTTGAGTTTCATGATGAGAAAAGCACTGCATCTCCAGCTAGTTTGTCCTTATTTTGTGGACATTGTGGACTATGTAGTGTTTCTTTATCTAAGTTAGGCAGAATCACAGCTCATGTGAAAGCAATATTAATTTGTTTACCCTGATGGGTAATAATTTGAAACTCATCAAATATTATGACAAAACTGTATATATTATGGAGAAAATAAAAGTTTCAGGAATTTACAAGTTAACAGGAAACTTCAAATACATTTTTTTTTCTTGCTTTCTCCTGTTAGTATAGCTGAAACTGTATAGCCACTCTTCAGTGGAGAAATATAAGAAACGATAAAAAAGAAAATGAAACGATTGTTTTCTTATTCAAGCTGATTAGTTTAAAAAAGTTCAAAGTGTGAAAAATTTATATAGCATAGATTTTGACTATCACACGTTAACTCTAGCTTCATATTATTCTCTCTATCCTACATTTTCCCACTTCTGATTCTTATTTACATATTGTCTTATATTATATATATATATATATGGTAAGTCACTTCAAATGCATATATGTTTTTTAAATATGGGGCATAAAGTAGAAAACAAAATATTTAGTTTAGTTAACTGAGATGCTATATCCCCCCCAAAAAAACTATACAAGGTCAGAAATAGTTAAAGGATTAGTTCCCAATCATTTGAGCTGATATTCACAAAGTATAAGAGAAGGTGATGATTGCTTGGACAATACACTCTCATTACTAATGCAATTATTGTAGTTCTAAATGTAATGCTATGCCTCGAGGATTGCAACTATATGGGTGTTGGTGAAAATAATGCAGTTACCCTTTCACCTACACATTGTTAAACTCAATGAAATGAAATTAAACTTGAGGGAGGATAATAGGATTATTTAAGCATCATCAATTCTTGCAGCCTGTCTTTACAAATTTGACTTTTGTTACACTTTATTATTCTAAGATTGATAGATCATGCTCATAAGATAAAATAATCTTGAATATTTGAGGGCTACACTGTTGTTTAATACTGTTGTGTCCACTTTTTAAAATGTTTTCTTCCTTTTGTGCCAATGTTTTATGAAATTCTATCCTTCATATTAATTTCCACTCTCTGCAGTTGCAAAAGTAAATTTTCTAAAATGGATTTGAGTGAACAAATTCTATGCTTGTAGCCAATTTCATATAAGAATTTCCTTTATAGTGAACTTCCAGAATCTCAATGAGATAAAGTCCTACCAATAATAATTATGGAGGATATTAATGAACCTCATTCCAAATGGGAAAGCAGAAACAGCACAGCAAAACAGCTCAATTTATAGTTTGCCTTTCTGATTTCTTATGTTTTCTGAAGAAAAAAACATTTTATATGGAAACATTTTATCATATGTTCTATAAAATCTCAGCCTATAGTTCAGGCAAAGCCATAAATAGTAATATGGCCAATAAATTTGGATGTTAGTTTTGATGTCTTGTGTGTGAGGATTAAATTTCAGTGAAATCACAATTAACACTGGATTTTCCAGAGAAACTATCTAAAAATTAACCTATGGCAAAGCTCACTCATATTTTGATTAATATTTTTTTTGTACTTGAAGAGACTTCTGCTTGCCTTTGTTCACCTATAAAAATAAACTTTTGCCTTCACCTATAACTTCAGCTTAAACTGTGGCATCATGTGTCTTGTGCTTTGAGTATGCCAGTATTGTGAATTTTCTAAGCAGCCCACCTAACAAAATGCCGGCACCTAGTATTCACCTGCATCCATTCTTCCTTTTGCCCTTAAATCAGGGTAACTTACTCTGTACTTTGTTCTAACTGGTTTATATAAAGCGATATAAAACCTCTCTTTCTGATATCACTCAGTTCTTTCCGAATCCTCTTTGAGAAGTTACTTTCAACTTTCTTATGTGTATTATCATAAGCCTACTTCTCATTCACTGGGTCCCAAATATGAGAGTTTGTTTGGCTATTTTCAGTTCTGGGGCAATCCCCCTGATTTTCTAGATATTGGTAGCCTTAAAATTAATTTGACTATTTATTAATTTGATTTTCTGCATCACCCATTGGCTTAGTTTAATTCTGCAGTCCCCCAGGAGTTCATTCTTGGTCAGGCTAATCCCTGTTTCCTTTCTCTGACACTACCTCCCCCGTGCCTGCCCCAATCTCAAAGCAGTGGGGAGAATAAGGTATATAGGCGAGTGGAACTCACTCCCAGATTGCAGCCCAACACAAAAGTAAATGAACAAAAACCAACCTCTGAAGTATCATGTATAACCTAATAGTGACACCATTAAGAGGCATGATATTTTTAAACAATTTACTTCTTTTTTCCAGCTACTAAATATGTCCCAATGCTGTAATCTACTTTTTCTCATTGATGTTTGCCCTGTATGTATTCCATAGACATGAAACCTCTGGCCTTGCATAAACAGTGTTTCATTTTTCTTTCTAATCCCTACTTCCTCACCAATCCAGGCTGTTGGATTAGAAAAACAAAACAAAACAAAAAGAAACAAACAAAAACTCTATCAATAAGTAAATAATTCTTACAACTCAAAGATTCTACCACCAAAAAAATAAATCAGTAAAGGATCTTTAACAAGCTCTTAAAGAACCCAGTTCTAGTATGACTTGGCTTAAAGACATACAGTATATATAGGGTGAGTCAATATATCTATTTTTAAGGATGTGCAAACAGAGGAGATAAAAGTCATAATGTCATAGAAAAGATCCTGGGTCTCAGAAGAAAAAGGAACCACTTTAGGGAAATGGAAAAAAGTACCTAATGGAGCTAAGTTTCCTTAAAAAAAAAAAAAAAAGAAAGTATTGGATTTGTGTTCTCAACAAAAATCCAGAAGATATTGCAAGAATGAGGCTAACATCATGAATACAGAGTATTTTAAGGTCAGACAGAATTTCAATGTAAAGCAAAACAATGCTATATGGATTAAAAAATCACAATGACAGCATTAGGTAGAAGACTGAATGGCATAAAAAAATCAAAGTACTACAGTAAAAGATACATTGGAGCAATAATCTAAGAACTTAGATGAAAAAGATAAAGTAATTTCCATAATGAGAGGAAAGGTGACTGACCTGCAGAACACACTAGGAACAACTGAAGAAGAAAGGATAATTCAGAAATAACAGAAAAAAAGCATTTCCAGTGAAAAAGACACTACTATGAAAATTTAATCTGAGTAATTTTTCCGGCAACCTTTATGCACACTAAAACAAATATCTTAGTGGAGTTTTCAAACTCTACAGATAAAAGAGTTCTACAATACTCCAAGGAATTAAAAGTAATATTACACACAAAACAACAAAATTGGATATGCCTTTAACTTCTCATATTCAATCTTGAATGACAGATATAATAAAATAGCATTTACAGAGCAATGAGGGAAAACATTTTGAGATAGAATTCGGTATCCAGACTGTTTATCATTTGTATGTGAATTGTGATTCTCCTTTAATTTTTTTATTAGAGAATTTGTAGGTTTATAGAAAACTCATGCAGGAAATATAGAGTTCCCATATACTCCCCAAATATTAACACCTTGCATTAGTGTGGTATCTTTGTTGCAATTCATGAAACAATATTATTATAATTGCGCTATAAACTATAGTCCATAGTGTACATTACAGTTTACTGTTTGTATTGTACAGCCCTATGTTGGTTTTTTTAAAATTTTATTCTAGTAACATATATACAACCTAGAATTTCCCCCTTTTAACTACATCCAAATATGTAATTCAGTGGTAATTACATTTATGATGCTGTGCTACTATCACCACCATCTATTACCAAAACTGTTCTATCATCTCAAACAGAAATTGTGTACCAATTAAGCGTTAACTCCCCATTCCTTATCCCCACTTCTGGCCATAGTGTCCTGTATTCTGTGGATCTCCTAAATTTTTGCCCTACTTTACTTCTCCAGCCTTTTGGAAATTGTGACTCTGGGCTGTTTTGAAATAAGGCTGGGTTGCAGAAGAGGTTTGTAAAGTCAAGCTGGACAACTTGTCAAGCTTGGAGGTAATTAGAGCAGGATACAAATCAGAACAGAAAGTTCATATCAGTTATATTCCAAGTTTGAAGGGGAAGAAATGGCATTAAAGGACTCTGGTCTTTGAGTTACAGGCAGATTTAGACAGAGAAAATCCAGAATGCCAGACAGTTTGCTGTGTGAACATTTGCTTGAATGAAATCTAAGCCATATTGAAACATTCATCTTGAGAGCTTCCATACTAATGACGAGTTCTGGTACCTTGGCCATTTAATTGTTTAAAAGAACTTAACTTCATGAGAATTTTTTGAGTCAACATGGTGTTTAGTTATCTTTTCTGTCCACCTACGGTCTTTCATTTTCTCCATATAATAAAAGGTTGATTGTGCACGGTACCTACCTACTCCTTGAAGGTTACTAAAAGCTGTCTTAGAGAGAATTCATTTTTCTCATGATTATATAACTAATGTTTCAGAAGCTCTACTTCTTTCAAATTAAAGCATAGGCTATGAACAATGTCCTGGTTCATGATATTAAAGTTTTCACTCTCTCCTATAAAGACTCTATATATTCATACCTATATATATATATATGTTCTCATTATTTAATTTAGTAATGTTCAATATGATCCAAGCATCTTAAGTTCTTTGGCGGCAAGAGCTGTGCCTTTATTATTATATCCCTAGATTACAGTGCCTAGAACAGTTAGAATATAATAAATATGTTTTAAATGTCTATGGACTGAACTGGACAATATTAAAATATTCAATTATGGATGAAAATATTAGCAACCACATTTAAATATAGAATTCACACATGCATGATTTGAGTACTATGTGATTTAAGAACTATTTAAAAATTTAACTTATTGATAAATCACTTTTCAATGGAAGTAGTTATATATTAAGACATAGTTTTAGGGTTATAATTCAACTCAGTATTTATAGATGAGAAACTTTAAAACCGCTGTTCTTTCTTTCTCTGGAAAACCAAGAACAAGCTAAGGAATGGTAAAATAAATCATTTTTTAAATTCCTAAAATAAATGGTCCTGGACAATTTATCAGAAGTACATCTTTATTTCAATTATGTTTCAATTTTTAGGTTTCTTTTTTTTAATTAGAAGCTGATATTAAAACAATTATCTCTTCACCAAAATTTGATAGCCAACCCCCAGGTATTAAAATGAAACTGGAGGATGTTCTGAACACTATACAACATTTACTATAGAGTAAGGAAGAAAGGAAAGAGTTCCTCCCCCTGTTTTTGGTGTCATTGGGTTACTATATCATGAAGAGTGATGGAATTAAAGGTGTTTGAACTTTAGACCCACACAGTGCAAATTTCATCATTACCACTTAGGCAAGTCACTTTTCTTTTCTCAGGTTCATTTATTTGTGTGAAAAATATGGGATGATGATATTTACTTCCCAGAGTTGTTCTAGGGAGTTAAGTGAAATAATAAAAGAAGTTTAGTTTGTTCAATACTTTTATTATGTAGGAAAGAAAGAAAGGAAGAAAGAAAGTAAAGAAAAGAAAGAAAAGGAAGCCGCTATTGCTCAAGCGATTGGGCTCCCACCTACCATATGGGAGGTCTTTGGTACAGCTCCCAGTGCCTCCTAAAGAAGACAGTGAGCTGGTGCGACAGGCAGGCATGGCAAGCTGATATAACAAGATGACGCAACAAGAGGCACAAGCAGAAAAACATAATGAGAGACACAACAAAGCTGGGAGCAGAGGTTCCCAGTGCCTCCTAAAGAGGACAAGCAGCACAGCAAGCTGGTGCGACGGGGCAGATACAGTGAGCTTATGCAACAAGATGATGCAACAAGAGACACAAGAGGAAAAACATAATGAGAGACAGAGCAGGGAATGGAGGTGGCTTATGCAATTAGGCACCTCCCACGACATTGGAGGTTCTGGGTTCAGTTCATGTTGCCTCCTAAAGAAACAAAAAAGACAAACAGACACAGCAAGTAGAAAGAGGGAGTGGGGAGAGAGAAATTTTTAAAAAAAGAAAGAAAGAAGTAGGAAGGGAGGGAGGTAGATAGGAAGAAAGAGAAGACATACAATATATGTTATTTTCGTACCCATTTCATCAATTTACTCAACAAAAATAAGCATTTATTTTCCTATTATTAAGTGCCTTCTAAGTGCCAAGCATAATTCTAGGTACTGTGCAGAATAGCAGCTGTAGCATCCCAAAGGTACAGAAAGGTAGATTTGGAGTTGAGGGACAGTAGATTAATAAACAATGCAGATCCTAATTAACATTTACTCAACAACTATTAAGTGCCTTCTGTATGTGAAATATGGCCCTACCTTCAAAATATCCACCATTCACTGTATTCAATTTGTTAAGGTTATTTTACACAAAACCACGAGGTAAGTCAATTGAGTATTTGACTTGAATAACTTACCCACACTGTAGACTCTTGCTATTCCTGGCACACAATACATAATAATGTTTTAAATTTCCTATATAAACAAATACTTTAAATGCAGTTAATGGCATTGTTCTTATTCATAATTAAAATTCAATTATCAATTCAAATACTGGAAAATGACAGTTTGTGTTAAATTTTGGCTCCATGTAAAGTTCCTTATAATGACTTTTTAAAATTAATTCAAAATTTCTTACTTGAGAATATTAATCACTTTAAAATCATTCTCCTTACATTGTCCACAATTTGCTGCTCCTTAATGTTTCCACAAATTGTAGAGAAAAAACTGAAAATCAGAGATAGATGTATTTTAGTTAAATGAATTATATGCGATATCTGTCTAAAAATTAGACTTGTCTCTTGATTTTATGTATGTTAATTCAGCTTTCAAATTACAGTATTTTTTTTTAGATTGAACCCAGACCTTGTACATGGGAAGCAGGCGCTCAACCACTGAGCTACATCTGTTCCCTAATGAGAATTGTTTTTTTCATTTGTTTGTTTGTTTTCATTTTTGGGAGGTATTAGTGGATTGAACCCAGGAGCTTGTATATGGGAAGCAGGCACTCAACCACTTGGGCTACATCTGCTCCCCCCAAATTACATTATTTTGACAGATACCACTTTAATGTTTAAAATATATTAATTGCTTCCACAGTGAAAAAGTAAAAGCAAGCCTCATTTTATCTGTTATTACTATGAATAAAAAATACATAAGCTTCACGCATTTTTAAAGCCAGTAAAGTTGAACATTAGTTTAAGTATGTACTGTCAAGTTTAATTAGGTTATACATCCACATGTTATTGAATCTGATTATATTATGTGAGAAATAACCATACCTAAGAGTATTCAGCTTTATGGTGACTTATAAAATTTCACAATTTATTACATGAGTCATGGATGCAAAATAAAGTTGTTCTAGTGAGTGTATGAAAGAAAAGAGAATTCAGTTTGGCAATAAACTATGCAACTAAATTTCCTTCGGAAGCCTTTGGCTCATCTTCATTCAAAGTCTAGAAGAGGAGAAAGAGCATTCTTTGCCTCTGTCACCTATCTTAATTACCAACACAGACTAAAGAATAATTATCACAGTTGTAATGCATGTGCAGAGAGAGAAATTAGCTGAAAGGACAGTTCCACAAAACTTTTGTTGTTTCAGATTCCATTTAATGACATTATTTTAAGCTGCTTTCCACATAAGGATTGAGACAAACACAATAACTTAAGCCCTAAAAAAAAGCCCTTTAAAACCAATGATTTGTTTATTTAAAAAATAGTACTTTTAGGCAAATTGATTTGAATTTCATTTTTAAAAAATTCATTTTGGCTATGCAAACAGTAGCAGATGAACATCATTAAAAGACAATTTGACTTTATAATAGTTCAGAAGGCTAAAAGAACAATGGATACAATTGCTGAGTGGTCAATCTGTTCTGATTAAGATGGCTGTTGACCATCTGATTGTTTAATTTCTCTTAAGAAGTCTGTTGGCCAGAAAGAACATTTATTGCTCTGATCAATAAATCACCTTGGAAGAGGGTCAAGTCAATTAAGTACCCAGATAGTACCTTATGAAGGCTTAAGGCTCAGAAAATTCTTACATATTAAACTGGGAAATTCTCACGGGAGCAGAACAATTAAAGAATGGCAAGTGATAAATAGCTATTTGTTTTGAAAAGTACAATGTGTTATTTTAATACACATATCACAGAGAAAAAGTCCAATGGTTGTTCTTATTAGTTCTACTATGACATTTATGTTGATATGCTATGCATTTAAGAGTATTTTGGTAAAAAAATATGTGCTTACTTATTTAAAAATAGATGACATTCATAAAAATTAATGATAATTACAAAGATATAAATGTTCCTATTTTGAGAGCCATCTAGAACATTATTTTTTCTTCCTTCCTCTCCTTCTGTCTCTCTCTCTCTCTCTCTCTCTCTCTTTCTTTCTTTCTTCTTTCCTTTCTTTCTGCCAGAATTATCCAGCAAATTTCTCAATTCATAACTTCACTTTGTGCCTTTTATGTAGTGGTAGGGACATGATATCACTATCAAACATTTGCAAACCTTCATAAAATGCTCATCTGATTTGTTCATGTAATTATTTAAAAAGATTTATTGTTATT
>PVKH010022640.1:0-14046 GCA_004027955.1 Chaetophractus vellerosus
ACATACATCTATCAACTCTAGTACTAATTATAGGTTCAAATAGAGGGACAGAAGAGCCATGTGTAGGGAAATCACAACTGAATCCAACTCTGCCACCCTGGGGAGGATAAATTCCAAAGTAGGGCACACTGACAAGGCACCAAACTCTTTTTTTTTTAAAGATTTATTTATTTTATTACATATCTCCCCTCCCCCCCGCTGCGGCGACGCGCCAAGACTGGTCACTGAGCAGGCACGGCTTTCCCCGCTTGTGGGCGGCTTCTGCTTCCATTCACGGGCCGGCTCTCAGTTCGCAGGTGGCTGGCTGCGCTCCATTCGTGGGCAACCTGCCCTGCCCGTGGCGGCTTTTGCCCTGTCCGTGACAGCTTTTTTGCCCTGCCCATGGCGGCTCTGGCCCGCCCATGGCGGCTTGCCATTCTCAAGGCAGTCTGCCCACTAGGAGGGGTCCTCGGGAACCGAACCTGGGGCCTCCCATGTGGTATGCCAGCGCCCTATCCACTGGGCTATCCAGTCGGCCCCGCACCAAACTCTTGAGCTATCTGCCCTGACTATAGAGTCTGGATGTCTCCAGCACTCTCAGGAGCCCTGCTATTTTTGGTAGTATCTACTTTGAAAATCAAAGAGATCCTGCTGAGACATGTATAATCGTAACCTCCAGAATGACCTTCCAACTCACTTTGAAGTTGCTTAGCCATATAAACTCATTTTTCTTTACATGTTCCTCCTTTTGGTCAAGGTCTTTTTCCAGTTGATTGCTAGTTGGTACTTGGTAGTAATCTTTTTGTGCCAGGGAGTCTCATCCCCAGGAGTCATGTCACATGCCAAGGGGTAGGTAATGTATTTATATGCTGAATTTGGCTTAGAGAGAGGCCATATTTGAGCAAAAAGGAGGGTCCCAGGAGGCAACTCTTTGGCACCCTACCATACTAAGCTAAGTTTCAATTTCAAGAATAAAGGTTCTATGCAGAGTCATCAATATCAAGGGCCCGTCAATGGACCATGCTCCTTCACTAGTCATTGCCCCTGTACTTGGGGATTCTTGCTCATCCATTAGAGAATGTTGGAGAGCTCCCCAGTATGGAATTTGATGTCCCTTCAGTTATTGTGTGAATCTCCACCCACCGTGACAATGCCCCATAAACATTTGAACACATTTATTTGCCTTGTATTTGTGCTCAAGTGGGCTTCCTCCCATGCATCCCACATCATTGACACCCTACACCAATGATCCAACCCTGCCACAATTGTAACCCTTCTGTGATCCAAAACTTCTTTAAAAAATGAAGCCAATAAAGTATACAAATACAATCAATAAAAAATGAAATAATAATGACAGTTTTAAAAATAAGAAAGAAAATACAATTTAAAAAATACAAATCTGAGATAACAAAAATTAATGAAAAAAATAATTTTTTTTCACATTTTCATTTTCATCACTGTAAGATCTTCTGTCCTAAATGTACAGTGACATTTTCTTCCATTTATTCCCACAGTGTCTTACATTTATTTCCTTTCATTTTTTCCTCAAAGAAGTTTTAGGTTACAGAAAAGTCATGTACTAAATATAGGGAACTCCCATATATCCAACATCCCCACTCTTTACCCCTTTCCCCTATTAATAACATTTTATATGTGGATGGTAAATTTGTTACAATATTGAAACATAGCTATGAACCATGGTAAGTGGTTTATATTATGGTTTACATTTTGGATTATACATTTCATAAACTTTGATGCAGTTCAACATGTACTGTATCCATCACAGCAAGATCATGGAGAACACTTCCATCTTCCCCAAAGTGCCCCCTGTTCCATTTATTCTATTACTCCTTCCTTTCCCTTCAGGACACACAGCAACCACCAGGATTCACTCCTTGAAGGACAAAATACATAGTTATTGCAATGAAACTGAAGGCTTGACACACTTGTCTGCCCTCCCCTATTAGGCACCACCCATGCTATCGAGAGACTCCTGCCCCTCCGTTTCAGAACATCACAGGCTTCCCCAGGATGAGAGTCCACCACCTTGCCATCATTATGTGGGTCTCCACATAATGATATAACACACTAAGTCAAGATGAACATTCACATTCTCCCTAGAAGCCTGCCCCAGGTGCACCTTGTCCTGAAGGCCCCCACATCCAACACCACAAACCAACAACTCTCACTTGCCATATTGCCAAAAGAGCATTCCTAACATTTAGTTTCAACCATGTACCTGATATTCCCCAGTGTTCACCTGCTCCCTCACTCAACCCACTCCCCAGTAACATGGACATTCCAACCCCTCCTCCCCACCCCACTCCCATGACAAACCAGCACCACCTTACCTAAAAGTATCTTTAAACCACTGTCATGCCCCTCCACTGTACAACTACACACTTCCCCCTTATCATTGATTTTGCCCATATGGGCATTGGCTTGCAAATTTCTTTTCCATTTCTATTTCCTGTAAACCTATCTTCCAGACTTTAGTGCTGTAAGTCTGCTCAATTTGCTTAACTCATATCAGTGAGGTCATGTAATATTTGTCCTTCAGTGCCTGGCTTGCTTCACTCAACATAAGGTCCTCAAGATTCATCCATGTTATCCCCTGTGTTAGCACTGTATTCCTTCTTAAAGCTGAGTAATATTCCATTTTATTTATCTATTCATTTGTTGAAGGGCATTTGGGTTGATTCCAAATTTTGGCAATAGTGAATAATGCTACTATGAATATTGGTGTGCAAATATTTGTTCGTGCCTTTGTTTCAGTTATTCTGGGTATATACCCAGTGGTTATATAGTTAGTTTTCTGAGGAACTGCCAAACTGTCCTCACAGTGGCTGTACCATTCTACACATTTCCACCAGCAGTGGATGAGGGTTTCCGTTCCTCCATATACTCTCCAACACTTATTTTTTAAGTAGCCACCAGTCTAATGGGTGTAAGATGATATCTCATTGTGGTTTTGATTTGCATTTCCCTAATAGCTAATGACATTGAGCACCTTTTCATGTCCTTTTAAGTCGTTTGTATTTCTTTTTTTGGAAAAATGTCTATTCAAATCACTTGCCCATTTTTAAATGGGTTGTTTGTCTTTTTATTTTTGAGGTGTAGGATTTCTTAATATATTCGGGATATTAGGCCCCAATCATATGCATGGCTACCAAATATTTCCTCCCATTGAGTACGCTGCCTTTTCACTTTCTTGACAAAGTCCTTTGAGGTGCAAAAGTCTTTAAATTTGAGACTGTCCCATTTACGTGTTTTTTCTTTTGCTGCTTGTGCTTTTGGGTATGAAGTTCATGAAATCATTTCCTAATACAAGGTCCTGTAGATTCTTCCCTACATTATCTTCCAAGGTCTTTATGGTCTTGATTTTTGTATAAGGTGTGAGATGGTGTTCTTCTCTTATTCTTTTGGATATGGATATCCAGTTCTCCAAAGACCATTTGTTGAAGATTTACCCAGACGAATGGACTTGGTGGCCTTGTCAAATATCAGTTGGCTGTATATGTGAGGATCTATATCAGAACTCTCAGTTTCATTCCATTGGAGAGTATGTCTATCGTTGTGTCAATGCCATGCATTCTTTTTTTACCACTGTGGCTTTGTAGTATGTTTTAAAGTCACATAGAATGATTCCCCAAATTTCATTTTTTCTTTTATAATATGTTCTTGCCTATTCTGGGTCTCTTTCCCTTCCAAATAAATTTCATAGTTTTTCCAATTCAATAAAAAATGCTGTGGTCAGGTTTTTGAGATTGCAATTGAATCTGTAGATCGGTTTGGGTAGTATAGAGATCTTAATGATGTTTAGTCTTCCTATCCATGAACAGGGAATATTCTTCCATTTATTTAAGTTTTCTTTGATTTCCTTTTAACAGTGTTGTGTAGTTTTCTGCATTTAAGTCATTTACATCTTTAGCTAAATTTATTCCTAGGTATTTGCTTCTTTTATTTGTTATTGTAAATTGGATTTTTTTCTTGATTTCCTCCTCAGACTGCTCATATTGGTATACAGAAATCATACTGCTTTTTGCATGTTGATCTTTTAATCTGAAGTTTTACTGAAGTCATTTATAAGTTCCAGAAACTTTATTGTAGATTTCTCAGGGCTTTCTATGTATAGGATCAAGTTGTTTGCACATAGTGAAGTTTTTTCTTCTTCCTTTCCAATTTGGCTGCCTTTTATATCTTTTTCTTGCCTAAGTGCTCAAGCAAGTACTTCTAACACAATGTTAAATATAAGTGGCAAAAGTGCACATCTTTGTCTTATTCCCTATCTTAGAGAGAAAGCTTATAAGATTTCACCATTGAATATGATCTTAGCTCTGGGTTTTTCATATATACCCTTTATCATGCAAAGGAACTTTCATTTTATTCCTATCTGTTGTGATGTTTTTATCATGAAAGTTTACTGTATTTTGTTGAATGATTTTTCTGCATCTATAGAGATGATCATATGATTTTTTCCCCTGATCTGTTTATGTGGTGTATTACATTGATTTTCTTATTTTGAATCATCCTTGCATGCCAGGGGTGAAACACCCTTGGTCACAGTGTATAATTATTTTGATGTGTTGTTGAAAACAGTTAGGAAGTATTTTATTGAGGATTTCAGCATCTAATTTAATTAGAGAGATTGGTCTATAAATTTCCTTTCTTGTGGTGTTTTTGTTTGGATTTGGTATTTGGGTGATGCGGTATCTTGGAATGAGTTAGGAAATATTCCCTATACTTCTGTTTTTTCCTAGAGTTTAAGTGGGATTGGTGTTGATTTTTCCAGAATGTTTGGTAGAATTCACCTGTGAAGCCTTCTGCTCCTGGGCTCTTCTTAGTTGGAAGCTTTTTGATGACTAATTCAATCTTGTTATTTGTGATTGGCATGTTGAGTTCATCAATTTCTTCTTTTGATAATGTTGGCTGCTTGTGTGTTTCTAGGAATTTGTCCATTTCCTCTAAGTTTTCCATCTTGCTGGCATATAAGTTTTTCAAAGTATACTTTTATGTTACTCTTTATTTCTGTGGGGTCAGTGGTGATATCCCCTCCTTGTTTCTTATTTTCTGTATTTGCATCATCTCTCTTTTTTTTCTTTGTTAGTCTAGCTAAGGGTTTGTCAATTTCATTAATCTTCTCAAAGAACCAGCTTTTGGTTTTGTTTAAATTTCTATGGCTTTCTTATTTTCAATTTTGTTTAGTTCTGCCCTAAACTTTGTTATGGCCTTCTTCCTACTTCCTTTGGGTGTAGTTTGTTGTTCGTTTTCTAATTCCTCCAGGTGTGCAGTTAGGTCTTCGATTTTTATTGTTTCTTCTTTTTTAATATAGACATTTATGGCTATGAATTTCCCTCTCAGTACTGCTTTTGCTGCATCCTATAGGTTTTGATATGTTGTTTTTTTTTTCATTTTTATTCATTTCAAGGTAGTTACTGATTTCTTTTGAGATTTTCTCTTTGACCCACTGTTTGTCTAAGAGTGTGTTGTTTAACTTCCATGTTTTTGTGGCTAATCTGGTTCTCTGGCCCTTACTGACTTCCAACTTCATTTCATTGTGGTCAAAGAAAATAGTTTGTATAATTTCAAACATTGTGAATTCATTGAGAGTTGTTTAGTGGCCTAGCATGTGGTCTATCCTGATCAATGATCCATGTGCACTCAAGAAGAATGTATACCCTGCTTTATTTGGATGTAATGTTCCATATTTGTCTATTAGGTCCAGTTCCTCTAATGTTTTTTTCAAAGTCTTTGTTTATTGATTCTCTGTCAAGATGTTCTGCCTAATAGTGATAATGGTGTGTTAAATTTCCTCAATATAATTGTAGAGGCATCTATTTCTCCACTTAGTTTATCCAGTGTTTGCCTCACATATTTTGAGGTGCCCTGGTTAGGTACATAAATGTTTATGATTGTTCTTTCTTCTTGAAAGTATACCCCTTTGATTAATATATAGTGTCCTTGTTTGTCTCTTACAATAGTTTTGCATTTAAAGTCTATTTTGTCTGATATTAATATAGATACTGCTGCAATTTTTTATTTATTGTTTGCTTGTTAAATTGTTTTCCAACCATTCAATAACAGCCTCCTTTCTTCCCTGGGTTTAAGGTGGGTTTCTTGTAGATAGCATATAGATGGGTCTTATTTCCTTATCCATTCTGCCAATTTATGTCTCTTGACTGGCAAATTTAATGTTATAATTCAATGTTATTACTGTCAAGGAATTACTAACATTAGCCATATTTTCTTTAGGTATATATATTCTATATGTTTTTTTTTTCTTTTTCTGGTTTTAGTTGTTCTTACACTCTCTCCAACTCTCTCTCTCCTAGTTTACCCTTTTCACCTGCAGTACTCCCTTTTATATTTCCTGAAAGGAAGGTTTTTATTGACATAGTCCCTTAATTTCTGTTTATCTGTGAATATTTTGAGTTCTCTACAATTTTTTTTAATGTCAGCTTTGCTGGATAAAGAATTCCTGGCTGTAAGTTTCTCTTTTAGCACCTTAACTATATCATACAAGTGCTTTCTTGCCTCCATGGTTTCAGGTGAAAAATCAGCACTTAATCTTATTGAGCTTCCATTGTGATGGTTCTCTTTTCTCTTGCTGCTCTCAGTATTCACTCTTTGTTTTGAGCATTGGACAATTTGGCAATTATATGCCTTGGTGTAAGCCTCTTAGGATTTATACTATTTAGGATGTGCTGTGCTGCATGGACATACACAGCCATGTCCTTCAATTGGGTTGGGAAGTTTTCAGCCATTATTTCCTCCGACACACCTTCTTTCCCCTTTCCCTTCTCTTCTCCGCCTGGGATGCCTATAATGCATGTTTGTACATTCTCTGTTGTCATTCAAATACCTGAGTCCCTGTTGGATTTTTTCTATCTTTTCATCTACCTGTTCTAATGTCTATTTGATTTCAAATGTGCTGTTTTCCACATTGCTGATTCTTTCTTGTGCTTGTTAAAATCTGCCATGTGTGCTTCCAGTGCATTTTTTATTTCTTGGATTATGCCATTCACCACTATCATATCTGTTATCTTTTTATGCATATTTACCATTTCTTAAGTATATTCTCCCAGTGTCTTCTTAATTTCCTTCATCTTTTCCTTCACTTCATTAAGTTGATTCATTATATTTTTTGGGCATCTCTGATTAGTTGTTCCATGTTCTGCATCTCCTCCTTGTTTTTAGTTTGTTTATTGAACTCAGCCATGTCTTTCTGTTTCTTAGTATCACTTGTAATTTTTTTTTGATGTCTAGGGATCTGTTTATCTTGATGGGTTTATCCAGTTATTTAGCTTCTCTATTCTATGGTTTCATTTTGTTGTTGTTTTTGTGTGTCTGGTAAGGTTTCACTTTGACACTTCATTCCTTTTATTCTATTTCCTTGTTGTTGTATATGTTCATTTGAAAGAAAAAAAATTAGGTTCAGAGAAAAAGAAAAAGGAATAATAGTAATAATAATAGTAAAAGGTAGGAGAGTAACTGTACAAGATGTAGGAATTTGAAAAATTAACACGAGTAAGAAGCACAGAAGAATAAGATTAGAAAAGTGGAATAGAAACAATGAAACAAGAAACAGAATAGAGAAAAATATATAGAATGAATTAAAAGACTGGAATGGCAAAAAAAGGGGAAAAGAGGAAAGAGATAAAGATAAAAGTAAAAAAGAGAAAGTTAACAGAGAATAAAGGAGAGAGAAATAAAAACACGAAAAAGTGGAGACCATATAAAAGAGGTGCAATGAAAGAACAACAGAAAACAAATGATATGATGTATTCTGCCTCCTTTAGGTTAATTAGCCTTTCAGAAGGCTATCCGCCCTTTTTTCCTTGGGCCGTTTAGATTCCCTGCAGTCTGCCGGAGTCTTGCTGATCATCTACGTGTCTCTTCCTCCTCTCTAATGTAATTCTTCTCTTTACCTAGGCAGCTGGGCATGACAGCTTGCCTGAGGAGATAGCATTCCCTTCTCCCTGTAGAGTCAGTATCTATTCCGGTTTTCAAGGGGCACCCAGCTGGCTAAACTCACTTGCTTCCCTATCTGCCCAGTACCCTTCTAGATGACTCAGAGCACCTTCCCATTCTATATATATTCAAAGGAGGAAGAAATCTGCTCTCCTCTCAGTTAAATACAGGTCACCAGGAGTTTTACCCTATCTTAATATCTCCTGGGTGGGGGAGGGGAGCCCTTCCAGCTGCCAGGGTTACTTGTTTTGGCTTCTTTGTCTCTCTGACCCTCACTGTTCTGTGAGTTGTGAAGAAGAGTCCTGGTTTGATGTACCCCAAAGCAGGTCCCCAAGGCAGCTTCTGGTTCTTTCTGTGTTGTTTTAGTTAGAGCTGAGCCTTATCTGTCTAACCCATTGGCCATGTTTTCTCAATCCTTCTGTTTACACTTTTTGGCTAACATTTTATTAGTTGCCAATGCTTATCCACTGCCTCAAGCAGACATGAAGTTAAGCAATTGCCTCTAAATATATTCAAACAATGTATCCTTCAAAAAGCTGTTTTGCACAGGTGAATTCTGAGGCAAATCAATTAAAGTCAGCCTTTCTAGTAGGGTTTTAAAGAGATTACCTTATTGGTCAAATAATGACAATTCTGTGGAAAGTAGGCTTTGATGGAGATCCAACAAATAGCTGCGAGTCTATTGTTGTTTACATAAAGATTGTGGCCTATTGTAGTCAACATTCTAGTCAACAAAATAGCAGGAGTGAGGGAGATGGAATTAAAGCAAGATAAAATGCCACAAAGCACAATTTTCTTATGCAGAATCTTTGGCTTTTGCTGAATAAATAATCTATGGTTTATTTTAAGGTTCTAGTTAACTTTCAAAGTTCTAAAAAATAGTTCAAAATACAAAAATGTTATTTTTATTTTGTCCATATAAATGCTTTCAGCTATGTCATCAAATATGTTAAATCTTGGAACTTGTTCCTCTTCTTCAATAGTGACTAAGCAATTCTTGATTTTTAGCATTAATTATTGATTTTAAAATTCCTTTGCCGATTTTCACCTAAACAGCAGCAGTAATAACAATTACAAGCAAATACTGCATTTTCAATAAGGATGTGTTGAATGTTGGAATTAATTTAGGGAAAAATTTTATTCCATATCATTTAATCTTCATTGAAGTCTTTGCACTTTTTTCAATAATACTTTGTAGTTTTCTGTATAGAATTACTCCAATATGTGGTTAGAATTATTTTTATGTTTTTGGTATTTTTTGTTTGCTGTTGTAAATGACATACTAAATAAAAACTGTCATGTTCTAGAGTTTGATAATTCATACACATACAAGAGGTACTGTGTATTTACTCTGTATTTAGAAATGTTTCTGGATAGAGATAATGATTATAATAAAATTGTTGAATAAATTGGAAAGAAAAATAGAATAGGTTCTTTTGAAAAATAAACTTTTTCTCTAATTTTAATACCTATCATTTCCTTTCATTTTTTTCCTTATCGTATTGCACTAACACCAGTACAATGCTGAATATAAATATTTATAACATGTTCCCTGATTTCCTGAGGAAATCTTTGCAATGTCACATGAATTAGTATGTCATCCATGCATTTTTGTAGATAAATTTTACAAATTACATAGTTCCTTTCATTTCTTGATTGTTATGTGAATATTAAATAAACTTCTGTATACTCACATCACTGCAATGTGTGATTTCTCATTAGAGTAGCTTGGTCTATTCTAAAATTAAGGTAATATTGAGATAAAATGTTGAATAGAGGATTGTATCAATGAGCCTGGAGTTCAGGGGAAATTCTGAGCTCAGTTTGAAAATGCAAGGGCCAGCAGTATATGGAGAACATTTAATGCTACAAAATTAAATGAGATCATTTGGAAATGTGTTTAAGAATACCACATAAAAATTTAGAAGTTAGGGAGTTAAATAGGAACAGACAAATGGGTCTGAGAAGGAGAGGCAAGCAAGGTTAAAGGAGATCCAAGATTGAAATAAAGGATTCAAAAGGGATGTTATGTTAACAATATCAAATGCTGCTGACAAGCTCAGTAAGAATACATCATAAATTTAGCTTGAGGAGGTTTTATGTGACATTGGCAGGAACTGTTTGATAGAGTTGTGAGGTGACTGTCTAATGGGCATTGGTTGATAACAAAAATGAGAAGGAATAGAGCCATTAAATGCCTTTAAATATCACTCTTGAAGAATTTCAGTGCTGAAGTGAGAAGAGGAATGGGACAAACCTTTGAGAAGAAATCAGTTTCAATGACATTTTGCTTTAATATGACAGATATTTTGTTGTGTAAACTGATGGGAATAATACAGAAGAGTGGGAAGACTTAAGGTGTAGGTTCAGGTAGGAGAGGTTCATTGATTTAATGGAAGACAGAACATATGGATAGTAGGTGCAGATAAGTTGGTAGGCTTGATGATAATATATGGATATTCTCTTCTGATTGGTTTACTTTCAGGGAATCTAGACACAAGGTAAATATTTGAGAATGTGCAAGGGTAGATACTTGAGGTTAGAAGAGAAGGGGGCAGTTGCTAAAAAGTAAAGAAGGAGAGTGAAAACAATCTTGGAGCTAAGGAAATATATAACAGCTTCTAAGCATTTAACCCCCTTAAATTAATATGGGAGAAATTTAAAATGAGACAGTCAGTATGAATTTATATTTTTCTCTAAGCATGCATAAGCAGAGGTATAGATTTAATTAGGTTAAGCTTTAAACCAATTCTTTGTTAAGGTCATAGTGTAAGGACAAAGAAGCTGTGATTATGTAAAATAGAGTAATTCTAATGGTGGAATTGTGGAATCTAAGCCAGACATGGTGCATAAAAGGTGTTTGAAGGGCATGTGGCACATCCAAATGTTTCAAAAGCCTGATGGGGTCAAGAAATGTTTATCTTCAGAGTCTTGGGACTAAATATAGTGAGCAAGAAAAAAGGGGACGGTGGTGAGAAGGGGTGACCTTTAGCAGCATATGACAGTATCAAATGCAATTTGAGATTCAAATTTTAGGCTGGTTTTATCAGTAAAAATCCAATATGCATATTTACAAAATGTTGATCAATGACCTATGTTTGGATTATTTTTATGGAATTTTAGTGCTCTGTTTCATTCTTCAAAGTACGTTATTTAAAATTTGGATATGGTGAAAAATGACTTCTAAACATATGGCATCTACACAATGTAGCCTTGTTCATTATTTTTTTATAAAGCATAACTGCTTCAATTTTACAACTTTGTAGCTTCTGTTTTTAACTTTATAATTTTAATTCAAGTGCTTTCTGCCTTTCCCCTGTATAAACTTCACAATTTATCTCTCAACTGAAGACTAAAGTTCTTTCTCTACTTACTGTGATTTTCCATGTAAATTAATTAGATTCTTTCCTTCGAAGATAACTTCTTTCACCCTGAGTTTTGTATTACTTGAATTTTAAAATGTTACCATTCTTTAAGTTTGTACTTTTGTCAAGCAAGATAAAATAATATAAATGTATATTAATATGATAGTAAAGGACTATACTAATCAATACATGCTATTGATTTATTTTTATTCTTGATTTTCTTTAAGAGATGACTAATGTGGAATTCTCTCACAATATGACTTAGACATAACATTCAGATACTGTAAGACTTTGTCATAGCATGCCTACATTCATATACCATATTACATTTTATACGAATCTTGTAATCAAGCCACTGGTATAAAATAATTGTCCAAATTAGAAATTCAAAGTATGCTTCAGATTATAAAGCTCCCTCTTTACATAAAATGTTTGAATGAGAGACAAGCTGTTCCCTTACAGTAAATTCCCTCACACCTGTCAAACTTTAGATATCCAGCCAGTAATACAAGTTCTATGTCTTCTCAAAGGAGACTCTTCAATAACTTAATAGATTAGTAATGAGTGTTAATACTGTGTGGTACTTTGCCTTTAATTTTATCTTTCCATTTCACTTCATAGCTCTGAGATCTCTTCCTACACCCATCATCATGTCAATTAACTTTTCTATTTTAACTCTGTTTAGGTGTATTATTGAGTTTTATGTTCCCTTCTAACCATAGACAGCATAATTAGTACAGATTTCACACTTTACATAAGCCCTAAATTGTAGCTGTAATTAAAGTAAAAATGCTCTTCTTTAAGAAGTCTTGGGATAATGTATTTAAGGGTGCAAATAACAGGAGTGGTGAGAAGAGAATAGAAAGTGTTCTATGTTTAGGAAAAAGTACTTAGTTATCCAGTTAATAGGACTTATTTTACTGTGTCCTAATGCCAGTATGTTAAAATGAAAATCTGTTATAATAGATGCTGTGATATCCCTTGTGTGTGATGAGGGTGAGGCGGGGGAGTGGGTCTGTATCAAACAGAAGAATTGCAAATATGACCCATTTTATCTGCAATTTACTGTAAGCTTCCCACAATATTATTTCTATTTTTAAGATTACTTTCTTTTGGATGGACTGCTTTTTTTCCCCTTTTTTCCCAAAAGGAAATATTGTCTTTTTCAATTACATAGAAACTTTGACATGTATTTTGTCATTACAGTATTTTTAAAGTAAAATACACTTTGCAGATTTTCTGGCAACTGTACATATTAATATTTGTGACAGTTTGAGATTATATTTGTGAATACCAAAAAGAGTAAGATTATGTTTGTAAACTACTCTATTCTTCTGGATGTAATACCCTTTGATTATATTGGATTCAGTTGAGGAACCCTTGATTAAATTACCTTTTAAGATTCGGGCTTTGATTTGACCACATCAGAAAGGCATGACTCAGGTTAAGTCCCTGCCCCTTTGGTGGGCTGATATAAATGGACGCTCACTCAAGAAGACACACAGAGGATAGAACTTTGTCATTTGATCCTTCTATGTGACAGAAAGGAGAAGGTTAAATAGCTAAAGCCTGGGAGAAGTGAGCCATTTGCCCGATAGTTTGTAGCTGACCTTGGGAAGAGAATAGTACAGCTGAGACTAATATAGAAAGCCCTGAAGGAAAAGAATGTTATGCCAGTTGAGAGAGGAAATTATATAAGCCCTATGCCAGCCTGCAGCTGAGGAAGCTCAGAGGGGAAAACTGAACCATCACAAAGATAAGGGACCATCTTACTTCAACATGTGGCATGTGACTTTGGTGGGAAAGCAAACTTGAGTTGGACTCTTTAGGGCCTTATAGCTGTAAGCTTTTACCTCAAATAAATACCTTTTATAAAAGCCAAAAGATTTCTGGTACTTTGCATTGGCAACTATTTGGCAGACTAATACAACATTCTATTTCACTTTTAAACAATATCCTTAGTAAAGCAATGATATAATATTACCTATAAATGATCTGAACACACTTCTTGGGGCTATACCTATTTTTTATCATTGCCTCATATGCAAATGCAAACCCAGTTTACACAGTAACATATATTATAATTCAAATAGTTTTTCTTAAAGGAATTTTAAGAAATTATTTGACAAAAACTTAATATGTGTCCATGACTGATCCCCTCTTTTATAAACTCAAAGAACCTTTTAATTTTTCTCATTTTCTATTAAACTACAGTTGTAATAGCTTCTTTTATTATAATTGTATGGTTTATTCATTTTTTCAGTTTTTTTAAATTTTATTTTAGAAAATTTAACTCAATATAAAGATCTTTTTGTCAAGTATTTTCAATTTACACCCAAAATTATTAGTTTCTAATATTATTTCTTTACATATCTCAACATTACATTTTCACATTATATAATTCCATTTCAGAAAAAATAGAGTAGGAAGTTTCTCAATTGACTCCCAATTAAATGTTTTACATAATTAACTGGTAATTAAAATTCTATCTTCAAATTACTAACTCCAGGCCCGGCTAGATAGCTCAGTGGATAAAGAGCGCGCTGGGATACCACATGGGAGGCCCCGGGTTCGGTTCCTGGGGACCTCTCCTAGCGGGCAGACCACCTTGAGAATGGCAAGCCGCCATGGGCGGGCCAGAGCCATCGTGGGCAGGGCAAAAAGCTGCCACAGACAGGGCAAAAGCCGCCACGGGCAGGGCAGGTCGCCCGCGAATGGAACGCAGCCAGCC
>PVKH010022641.1:0-14045 GCA_004027955.1 Chaetophractus vellerosus
ACAATCCCAGACACGGGTGCAGGATTCCAACAGGGTGAGACAAGCGGTGGCCCCCGGTTAGGCCTTTTTAAGACCTTTCCTCCTCCCCTTTCCTAATATTAGGCAGGGGCCCCAGCTATTTGCTGTTCTGATTGGTTGTCACACCTGTTAGCTCTCAGGGGCCAATGATGAGGCCTTTTGCTTGGAGGTATCTGGGACCAATGAGGAGGCCTGTTTGCGGTTGTCCTGGCTTCCCCTTGACTCTAGAAAGAGTTCCATTGGGACCTCCTGGCTTGGGTCTTGGTAGGATCTTTCTGGCTTTGTTTATAGTAGCAGTCTTCCTTCAGGGGTTTTCCAGGCGGGGTCTCCCGGCCATGTTCTCTGCCATGTCCCAGCTGTCTTCCCTCTTTCCCTATACTAACCTGCTTCCCTGTATTCCCAAGTCTACAGATGGGAGCAATACAACAACAATAAAGGGTTAAACTGATTTGAGTGAAATGCAGAGTCCAATTTATCTGCCAAAATGACCTTTCCAAATTAGCAAAACTGAACTTTTAGAAATTTCAATTGTGAGAATTGTGTCTGTTAAATAAAAGAAGACAATGCTAATGAAATACTTAATTCCGTTTTCATTGTGGTTATTATCAATTTCATTATCAGTGTTCTTGGTGATGGTACTTACTTTGTAATTCCCTTTTGGCTTAATTTATGCACGATTGGCTGAATTCTACATTGCTTCGCAAAATAAATTGTTGAGTTAAGGGATATATCAGTTAACTATTGCCTCGATAATGTTGCATCATAATCCATGCCAGAGCTCAGAGATATTTTAACAGTAAACATGTATTTCTTGCCCTGTAATACACAGCTTAGCTGGGGTTTGGTTAATCTAGGCTAGGTTTAGCTGGAAGTGGTTTTAAGCTGCTGGCTGTGTCTCAGTCTGCCCGGAGGTGTCCTCCTTAACCATTTAACTAAAGAACACATTTTCTTCTTTTGAATGAAGGCAGGAATGCAAGGGGGCAAGTCCACTTGCCAATCACATTTCAAGACCTTGGTGCTAATATTATATTTTGGGTCTTAACCAAAGTCAAGGAGTAGGCAGTATAATTCTGCCATTAAAAGGGTGACTATTTGCTAAACTATGATATAATATAGCACAGTGAGGTTTTCCATCTCCTCTCCCCAAACCAGAACTAGCACTGTAATATAACGACAGCCAGGCAGCCTTTATTTTGTGACTACTCAGATTTCAGATGATTTGTACATGCAACCTCCCCCACCCCCCCACCCCCTAGGAATCTACATCCTGAGAACCTTTCCCTTGTTTCTGATTTTAAAAGCTTTCAGTGGCCAAATCTTCCCAACCCAATGACTGGCTTCCCCTACTACTTCGCTCCTACCTTAACTTACCGTAGATTCAAAGTAACTCAACTTTGTTCTCAAGGTTTATTGATCTTGTTTTTGCAATCATATTATGCATATTACTAATGTTTTCACATTATTTTATCTTTCAATTATCAAAAAGTTATAAAAAGATTAATATATAATATCACTTTATTTCTAAAACTCAAACTTTGACATCACCTTACCTCCTGGTTCTAAAATCACTTCTTATTTTAATAAAAATACACAAAGCAACCTAATCGGTTTGAGGCCTTTTTAGGACTTCTTTTAATTATTACTAAGAAAATTAAATTAAATTAAATTTATGTATTTAACAGTATTTTGATTATATTCTTATTTCTATAAGTAGGCTTAGTGTCCTTTAAATGACAGTATATGAAACACAGTCAATATTCTTGAACCTTTAACAAATTTTGCTTAGATGTTGTGCATTGCTTCTTGTAGCTAAAGAGCCAGGAATTAATCAACACCTCATTGATTTAGAGAATTATATATTCCAAATGAGAGCAATCTTTTTTGCAGATCAATGATCAAGTAAGTTACCATGGAAAATTTTTAAAAACAGCCTCAATCAATAGGATTTCAGACATCGTACTATGCCCAGCCGGATCAGGAGCATAATGTGGTATAAGGACACGCAACCAGATTATATGATGCACGTTTAGTTGTAGCTGCAGGTAGTCCCTTGCAACTTGTAGTGAGAAATGTGCTTCACTCAAACAGGAATTGTTGTGAGGCTGTGTGTCTTAGGAGGGAAACCTGGCATTTTGAATGAGGACACAAGGGCATAGCCCTGATTTGTCAGTAACAGTCTCTGATCTTGAACAATGTAACTGTAAAACAATGAAACCAGACAGAATATCTTCTGCTTTACATTTGATGTTTCAACTAAAAATATCACTTTAAATTTAGCTGCTCTTATTCCAAATGGCTGAGTCCACTCCTGTTTGAGATTTAAAATTCAGTCCCCAAATTCTTTAATGTTAAAAAGAAATATAAAGTTATCCTAAGTTAAAATTTATTAATGGACATCCAAAAAACTACAGACATACTCCAAAATTCTTCTTACTGTTGACATAAATAAAATTATCTCCAGGTTACATTTTAGTCTATTCTTCAATAATGATTTCCCCATTAGTAACCCCTAGGAGTAAATGGATCAATGAATTCCAAACATATTGAAATGTTTCAGGAAACAGACTTACTTTTGCTTTGTAAAATGTGCTCTTTAACACTTTTCATGGGAGGTAATGAATCTCTGAAAAGATAGAACAAATTTTTAAATTCCGTACTACCTGACTAGTAGTGCTATTCTTTCCATAATAAACATTTTCATTCATTATGAATTATTCATGCACCTACCTTAATTTTAATTACCAACCCAACAAAGTTAAAATCACACTGTACCTAAAAATATAAACACTATCACACTGAAGTTGAGAATGCATTATTCTTTATAAATAATTGCTGTCATGCTGAGGTTGGGTTGCCACCTTTTCCTGTGAAACCACAAAGAGGTTCTGTATGTTATTGCCTTCAACACATGCACATGCTAGTTTCTTTCATCCTTGTTAAAAACAGACCCTTTTGGCAATCTTCCTTTTTCTAATTCATTTCATCCCAGAAGGTTTATTAGTTTTACTTTACAGAACTGTTCACAGGCATCACCGCTAAATAGAAGATGTGTCTCACCAAATAATCTACTCGGCATTTCATAGGATGTACAGAAACCAAGGCTCCAAGAATCCCAAATTAGAAGTTCCCCTAGGAGGCATAATTTACTAGACGTAAAGTAGATCCATAAGATTTACCTTGCATTGGGGGTACCGTCCCTTTGATATTGCATCTAGCAAGGGTAA
Organism: Chaetophractus vellerosus; assembly: GCA_004027955.1. NCBI lineage: Eukaryota > Metazoa > Chordata > Mammalia > Cingulata > Chlamyphoridae > Chaetophractus > Chaetophractus vellerosus. The sequence goes on from PVKH010022641.1 coordinate 3,243, forward strand.
GGGGCATTCAAGACAGATAAAAAGCTTTACTTATTCCATGTGTGTCACCCATGGATCAGTGACACAACTCTCACAATTGTATTACTTTTCCATGAAATAGGGAAGATGTGACTACAGATATCTTCTATTTAACTCCCTCAAACACATTCAAGTGGAAATATTTGCAGTACTGATTATCCATTTCTTGGTAATAGTATATTTTAAACCTTAATTTTCTACTTAGAGTTCAGGTATAAAATTAACAATTAGGTAAATACCCTCTTTCATGATGGTACTCAGAAAATTTATAAGTTCAATGTGGCTTCTAACTATATCAGACTATCAGAAATTAAAATACAGAATATTTATATTAAGTTAGCATGATCATGCCATCATTATTCATAAAAGAAAATGATTGGAAAAAATTACGTTGAATACAATGATTGTGCAGTTTTTACAAAGTGTCAGGCTGACATGACAAAATGAAACTTATAATTAAGAAAAGCAATTTTTAACTCATTTTAAAGAAATATTATTAACATGGCTATTTTTGTTGGAGTATATATTAACATTTAATATTCACAACAACCATATGAAATATGTACCATGATTATAACAGCTAATTACAGATATAGTAATTGAGACACAGAGAAGACGAAACAACAAAAAGTGCCAAGGAACCAGGATTTTGACCCAGGCAATCTGGCACTAGAGGACAATTTTCTTAGTCCAGCCACTACTCATTGTAGTGTTTTAGAAGAGCTGTGATTTCAGTGAATTAATGGAAAGAGAACAGAATATATAAATAAACATATACAAGTTATATATTTAATAAAATAAGCCCCTCTTCTTAAATCGCAGGAAGATGTGAAATGAGATGAGCAAAGAGAATCTACTCACTGCATATCAAAACTATAATCTCCTTTCAATCATTTTTAATGGAAGTGTTATGCCCTGGGATTTGTCAAAACAATATGACAGTATTTAAAGTGCTATCTGGTTTGTTTTAGTTTTATTTTAATTCTTCTTTGTTTTTTGCTTACTCATTATGTGGAGGAAGATTTTCATAGAATATTACACAGCATAAGATGAAGCACCCATAACCTCTGGATTTAGACCTATCAGTTTCATTTTTTTGTTCCATTTTAAAGGATCTGAAAATTTTCAGCTGTTTATATTTTGCATTTCTTGTCAATTCTTACATTACTATCAGCCATCAGATACCATCAGCTCCAAATGTACATAGCTATTTCATGCTTCCCATTTCCTCCTAAATTTCATTATGAGTAGAAATGGCCCCAGTAAGATCAAGAGGTGAATTTAGACTGAGAGAGAGCTATTTTAATGTTTAGATTACCTAGTTTCCTACAATAATTCTTATTATTCTGTATTAAGAAAACTCAGTGCATTTTTACCTTGTGTTGTTGACTTAAACTGATTACCACCTATATGTTCCTATTTTACTTATCTTTTTAAGCTATTTTAAATAATGAAATTGTATAGGAAATTTCCTGTGTAACATAATCTAATAAATGTTCTACTACTTTATGGAAAGCAATAAAAATCCTTTGAACCAAGCCCTTTTAGTTTGTGGTTGCAAGACCATTATAAAGAATACCATGCCTATTGTACATATTAGATTCTTTCCAGCCATGGATTTACAAGAAACTCATTCCATCTCAAAGCATGCCTGCTATAAACCATGAATGTGCCAGTTATTTGCAACACGTCTGAGGTGAACTGGAGACCACTCATTCAGGGCTCCAAGAGCTGATCGGTAAATTTTCAAGCATGTTCTTAAACGATTGATGGTTTCCTACTGTCCATGGTGGTCGTATTTACACCATGGGAATCTGCAATCCCTACAAATCTAAGTCTTTTTATTTCCCCCCATAGAGTCAGTTTACCAGCATGCCCCTGGCTTTACCAAATATGATAATCTTTAAATGCCTGATTTTAACATTATCGAAATTAGGGAATATATGAATCTTATACAGGCTGCATCTCTCATAACTTATCACTCTCACAAGTAGTTGAAAATTACAAAGGATGACGTGCTACACATTACCGGAGAAGGAAATTAATTTTCACAACTTTTCTAGGTTTCTGTTGCCAGGAGGTCACTTCTTGTGATGAAATAGGAGATAGTTCCACTGATTTTAAAATGACCTGATATATTGGTTTGTCTTGAGTTTCCCCCTTCCGTTTTAGCTGAGGTCTTATTAATCTATGTATTAATCTATAGACATATTCAAGATATTGCCTGGTCTGCTCTTTCCTCATTTTATCCCCAAATATATTTTTTCATTAGGCAGCGTAGAACCACAACAAAGTACCCTGCAGCTGAGTTAAAGTTATCAGAGGCCTCACGTGTTCTTACACAAGATCCCGGGAGCAGATGGGCCAGTAAAGCAGGGCCATGATGACCAGCCATAAAAGAGTTCCTCCCAGGGTGTCTTAACAGCAGCCGAAGCATTAGAGGCATTTCCTCTAGAGCCATCTGGCTTTGATTTTTTTTTTTCTTTCAGCTATTTCTTCTGTGGACAGACAGAGCCACAAAGTTAAGGAAGCAATAATTCTTCTCTAGTTACTGTAACTGCTGATGCAAAATCACCATCTTTCTAAAGCTGCTCATAGACCACAGGGACCCATCCCACAGAAGGGTATCATTGCATGGGTTAAAAGACCATGTTATCAAAGAGAAGTACAGTGCAGAGTGACACTGTGGTTTAGATATCGCTGTACATGTTCTTTGGCAATTCTTATAGTTCAATATAAATTGGATTTTTCATTCCAACTATATTTGAAGACCCAATTATTCCCTCCCACTCTTCAAAGAATAATAATTTTAAAAAGTGAAGCAAGCAATGGTACTCTTGTGATAACTCTTCTTTCCACCTCAGTACTTAATTTGACAAAAATTGAAATAGTTGTGTGAGACTTGATAGAACATTGAATTGCCATTTACTAACGCTTTATGACGTTCTGATTAGATCTTACATTACAGTTAGAGGAGTCTCAAATAGATTAATGAGAGGTTTTCACCAGGAGGGGAAGGTAGCTGAAAGACCCAACTGGAGCTGTTAAGCTAGGAAGTCAACTAGAAGAGTGTAAACAAAGATGTATGGAAGTGTTTGCAAGTTGTTGATGAATAACTGGGGTCGAATGATAGGTTACATATGATAATAAAGACAGAGAATTGATAGTCCATGTCAATGTTGGTGCCAAAGAAAATCAAAAGGAGTTGCCAGCCACAGGGGTCTCTCCTAAGGTATTTGGTTTCAGTTAAGAGACTGAAGTCTAGAAACAGTAAATCAAGGTGCTGTGAGTGAATTGTGGTCAATAAGATTATCTGTATGTGTCTGAAGAAAAAAAATAAAGCCATAAACAGAAATAAATGAACCACATTTCAGAATCTGGGGAAAACAAGGTTGGGCTATGACACTGAGTACAAGTTGGGTCTGGTGAGTAATTGGAGCCAGAAACTGTGAACAATGTATAAGAACTAGAGGTCCATTTCTATGTTGTGCTTCTTGCATAGCAGGAACATTGGCCTGTGGTGTAAGGCACTAAAATAGGAACAGAGAATGGATGCTGATGGCAATCCTTAACTTTTCATAGTTCCTTGGGTTTCCTTTCTGGTTTTGAAATAGAAGTCTGATTTTACCATGTCATATATTTATTCTGGAATGTTCCTAATTGGACCAAAATGTCAGGTGGCTAAGAGGAAGCAGTGTTGGCTTCAGCCTGGGTTAGTTTCTCTTTGATTTGAGACCAAAGGCATTGAAATTATATCATTTCAAGCTCTTTGAGTGGGAGTAGTTCTACTGGAGAACTAGGTGGTAATTAGCTTATTAAACTACTCTGTTTTTAATTCTTGGATAACTTAGCTGGAACAAAGGCAGTAAAGTCTACCAATAAAATGAACTAAGACTCTGAGATCCAGCAAAGGTAATACATTGAAATTTTTGAGTTGCTGAGGCTCATATTCTGTTACTAAATTTCTGTGAGAAAATGACAGGGAGCAGGACTTGGGTCTATCAAGTAAAAGAGAGCTCCTTAATTGAATTGTAAAGCAGTTGGATGTTTTAACGTTGATTTAAAGTTATTCTGAAATTATCTTTATTTTCACAAAAATATAAAATAACTATGCACCAATAAAATGATCATTTTCTAAAGAAAGGTATTTGTTTTAGCTTTTAGCACCACACACTCCACCCTCACATACATTTTTGTTAATGTAAAAGAAAAAGCTGTTACCTATTTATTTAGTGGCAAAATAATAAAAAGGCACTAATACATTAAATCTTCCTACACACAGCTATCTAGTACAAGTGACTTAGAGGGTTGCTTCTGTGTAAAGATTGCAGAAAAATATTTCAATCTTTTTTTTTCTTTCTAAAAGAAATAAGCACATAGGAAGCACATGAACAAACAAAGGAAAATCAAGACTAGTGAACGATCATAGGTCATATCAGTGTCTTTGGAAAAACCTAAGGGCTGACCTTAAATGGGTGTGCATCGGGTGCTGGAGGGGTGCCTTGAAGCTGCCCTTGCAGAGGAAGCTCCCTGTTTTTATTTAGTTTATATCTGACGCATTGCATGCGGAGTGCTACCTAAGTCATCAAATGCCCTGCATCGGTCCTGAACCACAGGCTATGAGATAAAGATGCCAAGTGTGGTTAGATGGTGTGTATGAAGTGGAACATTCAGAGTGGGTCCACGGCTATATACACTTGTAGACTTCAGGAAAAGTGCAAAATACTACTCAAGAAAGCAGTATTCTTTGAGCCGTATAAAGAGCACCTCCTTCCTTGGAACACCCAGGTCTTAAGTCTTTTGGAATTTGTGGGGTAGCAGAGGCTGTGGGACTGAAGGAAGTGTAGTACAGAAATGTCACGTTTGCAGAAATCAGCTGTTGGTTTTTAGGAAAGTCAAAAAATGGTGTGAAACAGTAAGTTATATTATTACTGATCTAAGCCAGCTGGAGAGAAGCAAACTCATTATACTCAGGATGACTTTAGACCTGGGACATGACTGAGTCTATGTACAAATTCCTATAACCTAAAGAGAAGACAAACTCCAAGGTCAGCCTATAGAAGACAAAGTGTTCTCTCCCAGCTCATTCTCCAGGTCTCTTCTAGACACCATATTCCAAAGCACAACTTACCCATAGAAAATGAACCCATGCAAGATGTGTAACTATTGGGAAGCAAACAACAAGGAAGCTCTATCAGGATATTGAAAGGAAAAAGGCAAGGAAGATATAAACAAATGACTAATGGAAAATACACAATAAGATAATTATAACATGAAACAGATTGAAAAGAAGAAATATTTCCCAATAAAATCAGAGAAAATATGACCTCTTTGAAACAAAATTCAAAGATGAATTGCAATAGCTTAGAGTAGAGGTGATAAGGCAACAGAAATGAAAAATCAGAATATCTCAGGAAAGAAATTGAAGGAAAAAAGAAAACCATTATGAAACTGAGAGCCAAATTAAAGGTATTAAAATACAAACAGATATCAAGGGCAGATGAGAAAATTTAGACTAATAAAAAAATATCTTGGGAAAGAAAAAAGGGTTTAATAATCATAAAATGAATCAGAAAGGATATCCTCCATATATATTGCTGTTCCTGGGGGAAATAAAAATAGAGCAAATGAAATAAAACAATATTCAAAAATATAAAGAAGTATTTTCTGAAATAAAGAAGACTTTAGTCTAAGAAAAAATACAGAGAAAAAATTTCAATACAGTGAACTAATGTTTATAAATCCTTTGTAAGAACTTATAACAGTTCAAACACAAATAATAAAAAATTCAAGTATGAAAATCTCATTAATATACCTCTGATTATTACTTTAATACTGAATATAAAGTAAATAATAAATAAAAATTAAAATGATGGTTGTTATTCTAAAAATTAGCACAATCAATTAGAAGAGGCAAGTTAAAGGACTGTATTTCAAATATTGCAGAACTCACAGATAATAAAGGAAAATTCTTCACAGCTGGACTTAAAGAGGAAACTTTTAAGCAGAGCTAAGAAGGAGAGCCTGAGACAATTGTTGCTTTAGGTTAGTGGGAAGTTTGTTGGTTTGGAGAAATTAATGGCATAGATTTCAATTCCCACATAGGGACAGGAGATAAGACATTGGCTTTTGCATGAAGTGGGACAACATGTAATTTTGTTTCTCTCTGCATTTGGTTTTCCGAAGGATAAGAAGGTATTGCTCTTGACAATTCAAACTAATAACAAGAGACTTGGAGAGGCATTGCACCCTCACTAGTTTGGAGTTAAATTACATCACCTGCATGATCTAAGAACTTTCAAGCACAGAATTTCACATAAAAATTGTCTCTACCCAGCAAAGCTCCAAGAGATGTTGGCACAAGCATATGCAAAACTACTCTGGAAAGATGCTCACACAAACTAACCACTTACGTTTAGCACTCACACAAACATACACACACACAGAGAACCTTGCTAAAAAAGAGCTCAAATTAAAAAGTACCAAATGGAAAAGGATGTGTTTGGTCAATCTTTATTCATAGTTAGATGCATTCTTCTGATTTTTTGATATCTGTACCAAAGGTGTATTAAAATTATAGCAAGCAGCCTTTTTTTCTTTCTTAAGCATACAAAGAATCTTATAATTTTAGTTTTGATGAAATATGTAAATCAGTAATGAGGAAAGTCTAAGAAACAGCAGATGGCATATTAGAATTACAAGTATTTGAGATAAGAGAATGATAATCTGAGAGAGACTATGGAACTAATGGGATTAAAATGATTATTTTTTTAAATTTATACAAAAGGAAAAGAAGAAGACATTCTGATACAAGAACATGAAAATTCTAGAAATTAAAATATGTTTAAGGACATCAAAATAAGTGGATAAATACTTTTAAGAGAAAATTGAACAAAGATGAAGACAAAAAATTAAAAGGTAGGATAAAGAACAGGGAAAATTATTAGAATGAAATGCAGAGTATGTAGATAGATAGATAATATGAATGCAAGGTTAAGAAAAATGCAAAAGAGTATGACAAGTCTAACATCTGTTAAATGGGAATTCCAGAAGGGGAGAATAGAAAGAAAGAGATGAGAGATGATACTTAATGCATTAAAAGCTGAGGATTTACTAGAGTTGATAAAATAAATCAATTCGCAGTTTCATAAACACAATGGTTTACAAGTAAATTAAGTAAAATCAAAGCCATATCTAAATAGAGAACCAAACCCAAAGAGGAAAATATTAAAAGCTACCAGAACTTAATACCAATTTTCCCATAAAGGAACAGTGGCAATTATACTCTCAAGAAACCTTTTATCACTAACAATTAAGCACAATAAATTACTTAAATTATAAGGGAAAATAATAAGATAAAAAACCATCAGTCAAGAGTATGAAATAAAGATATTTGTGACATACAAATTATGAAAAATTTACTACTTACATATTTTTGCTGAAAGAATCTCTAAAGAATAGATTTTAGGAAGAATGAAATTCAACACAAAAGTAAGAATGTGAGAAAAAAGGCAAGCAAAGAAATTGGTAAAATCATAGATAAATTTGAGCTAGTAATAGCTAGGAAAGCACTATACTATCGGTGAATAAATCAACACTGTTGACAAAATAGTTTTAATACAAAATTTATCTTTAAGAATAGAGTCTTTGCTCTTTAAGAATAAACCATAGAGTACTAGAAGTTATACTCTCAAAATATCTTAAAACAAATTTGAAGAATTGTACAGAAAAATGAAAAATACATCTTCAAATTGGGAGATTTTACAAACCCTTTCTCAGAGATTGATATATCAAGCACAGAAATATTTTTAATAATATAGATTTAAACAATTCAGTTGAAAATTAAACAAGCCATTAGAAAACACAAAGTCTTACCAAGGAAACACGAAATAATTAAGATATAGAGCATAATCTAGGCCATAAAGCAAATAAGAATAAATGCTAATTAATCATTTTCATATGGACCATATTCTATACATATATATGATATCTCATAGGTCAAAGAAATTGGGAAATATTTACAGATGAAGAATAAAAAAGTGTAGTGAAATTACGCAATATAGCTAAAGCAAGATTAGAGTCCAGTTTGAGGCTTTAATATATATTCGAAGAAAAAAGTGGACTTGAAATTCATGACATATCGATCCAAACTGTAAAGCAATAAAGTGACAATTAAGTAAACTTAAAGAAAACAGAAGAAAGGAAATAATACATGGGAAAAATAAAATTACTAAAACAGAAAACAGAGAGTAAAAAGGATCAAAGGACCCAGAAGTTACTTCTTTGAAAAGACTAGTAAAAAAGATGCTTCTTAGGCAAAACCTATGGAGGAAAAAGGAAAATAAATAAAGAAATCCAGAAATGAAAAAGGTGACAAAATTACATTTTTTTTTACATTTTAAATAATATATACTATGAACAACTAATGTTGATTAATTGTAAAACTTTGTTGCAATGAACAATATTCAGAAAAATATTACTGATCCAAACTAGAAGAAAGGATATATCAATCTTAGAAACATTTAAAAAATGGAAACTTTATGTAAAAAAATACCAGTGGCAAACCAAATACAGCAATAAACAATATACACAATATCTTCTTAGTACAGCCAATGACAAAGGAATATTTCAAAATTAGCAAACTCCGGGAATTCTAATCATGTATTTCATCATGTTAAGTAAAACAAGGGAAAAAAATCATGTTTTCATCTCAACTTGTACAGAAATAAAAAGAGCCTTTGATAAAAGTCAGAATCCAATTGTGTTTAAATAAAATCAAATATTAAAAAAAAAATTTAGGACTATATGGGCATTTCCTTAACCAGATAAAGTATCTATGAAAATCTCACACCCTAATGCTGAAGTTTTTAAGCATATTGTACTGAAAAACAGAAACAAAACAAGAATTCTAATATCGACACTTCTTTTCAACATTGTTTTGGAGGTCCTGATAAATATATTGAAACAATGTATTTATTTTTAAAAGTCCAGGAAAGGAAGAAACAAATTATTATTTACAGACGAAGTGACATGGTTATCTACATTGAAAACCAGGAGAAAGTATAGATAAATCAATAGTATGAACAAGAGTTCAGTAAATTTGAACAAGATTAATAAATATTAATTGCAATCATTTACATAATCAAGAAATAATTGGAAAAAATAAATGTTAATTAATACAAATTCGAAGAACAAAAAAAGTGATCAGGTGTCTAGGATGAAATCTAGCAAAAGCATACATGAATTTCAAGGGAAATTATTAAACTTTATTTAAAATATATAATAAAGGAAAACCTAAATTAATGGAGAGGTATACCATGTAATAGTGAGAAGTTTTTATGTGATAAAAAAATGACTTCTCTATATATATTAATTTAAATTAATTTCAACAGCAAACAAAATTATAACAGGGTGCTTCATGAACTTTGACAAGATGGTTGTAAACTAGGAGTTGTAAAGGACTCATGCTAATGTACACAAATTTGAAGGGAAAAGGGGAGAAAGATGGTACTAAGGAGGATGAAGGAGAAGTGGAGGGAAAAGGAAAAGAATACTTTGCCTAGTGGTAAGAATTTCTCTACAGTTATTTTTAAATACCATATTATGGAAGGAAATATTTTAGATCAATAGACTAGAAAACTCAGAAATAATCATATATGTAATGGGACATAACAGTATAAACAGCAGGGAAATAATGGAATATTAAATAATATTCTAGAGTTGGTGGTGGAAGGGATGTTGGCTAATCATATTTTTAAATGATAAAAATAAATAGCTTTATCACAGCATACATAAGAGTAAGTTGGAGACAATTTTAAATGTTATGCAAAATTCAACATTTTGAAACTTGGAGAAGCAAATACATAATTACAAGGGCAAAGAAGAATTTTGTAAATAAGGCTTAAAAGATACATAAATTAATTACTTAATCTTGACAAAATATAACTTGAAAACAGAATACAATGGAATCACTGAGAAGAAATTTATAACATAAAGGCTTACTATAAAACATAAAATAAAACGACATCTTCCAATCTATAAGAAAAAGGTAAAAATAAATAGAAAATGGGCAAGAGATATGAATTGGAAATTCACAGAAAAATAAACCTGAACGACTCATGAATATATGAAAAGAAAAATTAAAACCAAAATAAAATGTTATTTTCAGAGGACCAGTAATGAGGTCCCATTCCTCAGCTCTGCAGCAGAGGCTACAGAAATGGCAGTGGCAGCAGAAGTGCAGGCAGGATTCTCAGAGTGGCCAGGTGGGGCCAGGGCAGGCAAGAGAACCTTGTCCTCCAAATGTTAGGCCTGAGGGTCAAGGTTGGCCTGGGGATCCCTGAGGGAAGAGCCTGGATGTTGGCCTCAATTTTGACCCTCTCACAACAGTGTCCTCTGGCCATCCACCAGCATCCACAGTGCACCTTCTTTGGCTGGTTTTTATTTGTTTGTTTGTTTGTTTTCTCTTCCTTCTGTGTGTGGGTGTTTTCAGCTCTGGCAGATCCCCTAAGACCCAGTACAGACACTGGCCTCAGATTTGCCTCTGCTGCTGGCCTCCCATAGTACCCACCAGGATATAGAGAACCAGGGCACTTTGTTTTTGCGTGGGTGTTTCTTGATCTGGTACCTGAGGACCCAGCACTGAATCTAGCCTTGGTTTTGGCTCTCTGGGCAAGCAGTGACTTCTGGCCTCACATCAGCATCTACTATAAACAGCCAGTGAGCCTCTTTTTAGTGGTGGTGATGCTGGTATTTTTTTTCCACTTTCGTGTGTGTGTGTGTGTG